>JAOSBN010126400.1:0-30956 GCA_027563595.1 Erythroxylum suave
TCACTCTTGGCACTCACTAAGATGCATTTAACAAGGTTTTAAGAAATGGAGTTCATTGATTAAAACCTTAGACTTAAGGGGTTCTTTAAGGTTATTCATCTGGAAACTTAGTGATTGTTGCTCCCACAAAGATTTGTTTTGAACTATGATAGCCAAAACTCATTTTTCAAGAGGATTTTATCATATTTGATCATTATTTTAACTTTCAATTTCTTATTCCCAAAAGTCCAAAAACATCTTTTTACACATTTCCTTTTCCAATTAATTTAATTTTGTTAGTTCTCCAAAGAACCAAAACCCCCCTTCGTAACCAATTTAGTTGCATTTCATGACATTTAGGCTAGATTAGATCCATTGCATTAGGTTCCAATTAAGTGAGACGATCCGAGGTTGCATCCTATATTGCAATCCTTGGAATTCAATTTTTGATTTGACCTCCAAGGGTAAAACCGAAAGATAAAGCACAGATCAGTTCCTCTCTACGAACATGAAGAGAAAATAGAAACTCTAAATTTTTTAAGTTTTTCACTTTGATTTGATCTTCTTATTTTGTTTTCTTTTATATCCTTTGTAATATAGAGTAGTCACATTTTTTTAATCTTTGAACTCATTGTATTGTTGTAATAGTTTCCTCTATTATAATTCACCATTCATTTATTAAAAATAGAATTTCAGAATTCTGATTTTGATGAGATTCTACCCCATATAAGATACCATCATCCTTTCAAAATATAAATAAGAATGGATAAAATAATAATATAAAATAACTAAGAAATATGGAAATAAAAATTTCATAAAATAATGTAAATGTAATGTTTAGACAAAAGAAAATAATAAAATAAAGATAATAAAAGAAAGAAAATTAATTAAAAAAGAAAAGAAACAACCAAATTAAAGCATCCCCCTATACTATTGTGACTCTAGCATGTTAGGGTCCTCAGGTCATATGTCTTTAAAATGTGGAGGAGTTGATGATGATGTACCTTCTCTAGATGAAGAAGGTTGAAAAGTCACACCTTGATGGCTCGCCATTTGCATGAAAAGATCTTCCATTTGTCTAATAGATGCCTCGATCTAGCCTATCTACTCCACGATCTCCTTTTATTGTACTTAGATAGTCTATTAAGTATCAATGAACTGCCCCATGTGTCTCTCCAATCGAGGTATCTTTGACTGGTCCTAATGTGGTATCTGCACCTTGGGTACTTCCGCACTATCCTCCTCATATACGATCCCTCCCGTCTAGGATGGTAGTGAATGCAACTATGGTGGCTACTCCGCTATGTGTGGCTCCTCCCTATCTCCTTTTGATGTTTCTGGCTCATTAAGAACCTTAATTAAGCAGTAGATATCACTTGTAGGTCCCCACCCTCTATGCACCACATGTATACACTTTATGATAACAAGGTTTAGTGCTGTCATGGTACCATCAGTTGCATCATTGAAAGTCTATTGAAGATGCCATCTATCATGCAAGTTTATTGATAAGTGTAAATTGCATCGTGTTTTAGGCATAATTTGATATGTTTTTAGTTGTTAATTCAATTTTTTAGTATGTGTTTAGGTTAGAATTACATTAGTTTGTTAGTTGATTATGTTTTAAGCGTTTCATGGGTTAGAGCAAGTCTTTGAGCTTAATATTATGTTTTTGAGGTACCCTGATGTGTTTACTAGTGTTTCAGGGTCAACATCGAAGAACGAAGAAGTTTCGAAGAATTTCAGGTTGAAACAACAGTCTACGATCGTGACAGAAGCACTAGAGTTAGCCAAATGGCCTGTGTAGGATAGACAAGTAGACACTAAAAAATGTCAAGTTTTGAGGGATTTTTGAACCTTTCAGAGCCCGACAAAACCCTAGGACTATTCAGAACACAAAATGTTATTTAAAGAACAAGAAAAGAGGTAGAGGAGCTTTTGCTTCAGCCACCTTAAGAAACCCTAGAGAAAAATCATGAAGAGATAGAAGAAGAGAAGAAGGAAGAGAGAAAAGGAGAAGAAGCTGACTAGATGTACTTCCCAGATAAGGAGGTTTCCTGTTGCTGTTGCCTCCCATCATCCATTTAGATTGCATTTCTTGTTTTGTTTTAGTTTTATTATTGTATAGAATTAGATTGAATAATTGATGATAGGATCTAAACTGTCGAGGATGTTATAAACTCACCTTTGGAATTTTATTCTTAAATTAATTAAAATCTAATTGTTTATGTGTTTAATGGGTCTGTTATGTTTTGATGTTGTGATTGCATAATTCGATATTAAAATGAGAGGGTGAATTAAATGAAAAACAATTGAGTTGGACTAACAAGAGTTAGGTGATTTAATAGAGACAATAATTGAATCAGATCGAGAAATTATGTGAAGAGAGATCGCGTTTTCAATAGTTTATTATAGAACTTCAGAACTAATTAAAGTTTTGGATAGGTTGTGAATTAAAAGATTGCATCCTCCATAATATGATTAAGGTTTATGATTTAGGGTTAATGGTTATAACTCAAGAGAGAGTAATCAAATCTAGGATAGTTTGAAACCAACAATCCAATAATGCATAATTAGTTAGGTTAGCATTAAGGATATGTAAGATTCCCTTTCTCTTAATTGGTAATTTCTTTCGGTTGATTCTTGGGTGTGTTGCAATTGCTTAGTAATCACTATTTTCGTATTTGATTCTTAAATTGATTGATTGAATTAAAATCTCGTATTAGTTTCATGTAACTTGAATTGCTACTATTATTTTTGGCCTTAGAATTTAGGATTAGATTGACTCTCTCCTCGTGTGATTGACACCTTTGGTACTAAGCTAATGAACTATGCACTTGTGGATTATCGAGCGTTAATAATTAAAACTTCCACGCAACCAAACCATCTGACCAACACCATTGCCGGGAGGTGATTAGTTTAGTTCTTTAGTCTAAGGCTTTTTCACGTTCTTTTTTCAAAAGAATTTGGGCATAAAATACACGACACATTAACTTGGATACAACTGGACAACAATGGGGAACCTCAAGAGTTGAATGCCAAGAAATAAAAAGAATGATTATGGAGGATATATATTATAGGGAGCAAAGTACTCTTATGGATTTCAACGAGCCCCAATTTAGTTGAGGAAATCATCAACCTTATATAAACTTGTACACTTCGGGGTGGCACAAACACCTAGATTTCTATTAGTCCAACAATGTAAGTACTCACATCGGACATCAAGACTTATTTGAATTTTAGTAATATGAGTCCAATTTATGGGATCTCAAATTAGAAAAAATCATGGATAAGTTAATAGACATGGAAGAGAACCAGAAGAGACTAGAAGAGCAACTTGATCAAGTAATAGAAAATCATGTTATTTCTATTCACAATCTAGAGATTCAAGTAACGTAAATTTCCCGTAAATTTTGTAAGAGAACTATGGAAGACTCTCTAAGCAATATGGAATTATATCAATGAGAGCAATATAAGGCTATCGCATTTAAAAATGGGGAAGAATAAGAACTAGCGGAAGACCTTGTTGAACCCTATCTTATAGAAGAACAAGAGACAAAGAAAGAGGATGAAGAAGAGAATAACCTTTTTATCACTCACTTTCATTTTAATTTTATCCCTTTAAGTTAGAACCTCCAAACACTCTCACTTCTCTCTAACCAAAATCTTTCCACTTTATTCCAACTTCCACCTACTTAGAATCTAGCATGCCACTCATTAAGCAGTCAGTAAAGTGTAAACAATCATTGAGATAAAATCAAGTCTTAAAATAAGGGTGAAGAAACAGGGTAACGAACTTTGTAGCACCCTTCGTAATCTACACAGAGGAGTTAGGTATTTGTTTCCAATCCCTTAATGTTCAATAAATAGTATTCTTGAAATATTTTGATTTTGATACACTTGATAGGCTAGAATTATGAGATAAGGTCGAGAATCTAGCAGAAAGAATTCAATGGTCGAACTTTATACACTTCTAATATCCTGTCTACCAAGAGCTCACTCTTGAATTCTTCATTTCCCTTTATTTCAAACCTAGTAACCCTAAGGAAATATGGTTTAGGTTGTGGGGACAAACTTATGAGCTGAACATTGAAATCATATGTACTATTTACAGGTTGCTTGAATCTTCCATTATCGATCAGCATGTCATGTTCTCTCTATTGGAATGAGTTCACTATACTGCCCATAACAACATCATATGAACCCATGAACACTTTTTATTAAATAAATTCATGTGTCAAATGGTTTTTGACAAATTAGAAACCAACAATTACTCAACAAAGGAACTTTTCCTATTGTGGTGCATAGATCATACCATCCCAGTATACACCTCTATACATGTACTAAATGCTATTGTAGAGACTCTAAGAAAAAGGAGCAACAATTTGGGTATGAAGTACTTGGTTTCTTCCATTGTTGAGTAATATGGTGTGGATTGTAATGGTTTAACTATCTACCTCCCGAATTTTCTAAATCACCATCATTTATGGCATGCTGAAATCTTTAAGTCCTATAACATGGAACTCCGAAACATCAGCCAAAAGACTCATGTGAAGATTAGGACTAGTCAGGTGAGCTCTAGCACAGCACCACCTCAGCAAGCAGAGAAGGACTCAACCAATAAGGGGTTTGAAGAGGAAGAAGACACCGAGGAACCTAGATGGAAGAAAGTGCTCGATACAATCTCTGCCAATACCAAGGTAATTACGGACACAGTTGTGGAGAACTCTAGAAGGATGAAGGAGATGTCTTGCACATAACGAAATTAGAGTTGGGATAAACATCAGATTCATCGTTTCTTCGAGGCTCATGGCATACAACTTTCACCTTTGACACCACCCCCACCTCCATCACCTTGAGACTTTGTTTCTAACCCTTTTTTTTAAATATAGTCTTCATTTTTCTTTTTATTTTATTCTAGTTCTCACCATGTGTGTTTGTTTGCCTCCTTCTCACATCGGGGACAATGTGTTGTTTAAATGTGGGGAGGGTTATGTGTTTTACGTTGAGTGTGAATTTTGCATAGTGAGTGGTAGTTTGTTTAGGGTGTATATTATGAATTATGTCAATATGTCAATTGCTTAGATGGATTGAAATTGATTCAATTGTGAGCATAATCTATTAGGTTGTGAAGAGTCAATAACTCATGAAATTAGTGATTCAAACTATTTGGTTAAATATACAGGTTAATTAGGATTTAGTGTTAGTTTATCACCTTCTAAATTGTCACATTTATTCATAATTTTAGGTCTTTCGACTAAAGTAGCATTGCCAGTATTTTTTCATGAAAACTAGTAGCTAAAGCATTAAGGTGGGCATTAAATAAAAAAGTGTGTTTGTGAAGTTTAAATAAATAGCAATTATGCTAGTCTTCGGCTTATAAAGAGAGCTAGTAGCTAGTTAAGAATGTGATGTAGCCAAGTAACTGGATTGGTACACATCACAAATGTGCACCTTCATGTCAAAAGGCTATAATGATATTCCAAGCAAACAACTTAATAAAAACATGGCTTAGTTGGGTAACCGAACCGACATTCATCACCAATGTTTACCACCATGTAAAAGACTAAGCTTATGACAAAAGTTAAATACAAATAAATAAATAAATAGTGTCTTTTCTAATAAGAACCTACCAAACTTGTAAATGGCTTAACTTTTCATGAAAATGTATTTACGAATAGTTACAGAGTTTGAAGGATCAAATAATTATTAATGTACGTGTACAATTTAAAAGGGTAAATAAACTTGGCATTTAAGTTTTGATTAATATGTATATTTAGTCTAGAACATCTAGACGTAGATTTTGCATATTAATGGTTTGGAACAACTTGAATTATTGTGTTTAAAGTTAATTTTATTTGATGAAGTTGAAGCAATTGTCTAATTATTGCATTGTGTGTTTTTTGATTTTATGTTGTTTGTTGTTTTGTCTGCTTGAGGACAAAAAAACGTTTAAGTGTGGGGATGTTAATAAGTGTAAATTACATTGTGTTTTAGGGCATAGTTTGATATGTGTTTAGTTGTTAATTTAAACATTTACTATATGTTTAGGTTAGAATTATGTTAGTTTGTTAATTATTTATATTTTAAGTTTTTTATGGGTTAGTACAAGTATTTGAGCTTAAATATTATGTTCTTAAGGTACCTTGATGTGTTTGCTAGTTTTCAAGGTCAACATTAAAGAATGGAGAAGTTTCAGAGACATTCGGCCTGAAACAACAGCCTATAATCGTGGTATAACAGGCCACAATTGTGACAAACGTACTGGAGTTAGCCCACGATCATAACAAAAATACTAGAGTTGGCCCATAATCATGACAGAAGTACTAGAGTTGGCCTATAATTATGGCCTTCATGCCACGATCATGATAGAAGCCCAGGAAATAGCCTACGATCGTGGCCTGCATGGCCACAGTCGTGGCTTGCATCAAGTAGACATGTAGACACTCAAGAATATTAAGTTTTGAGGGATTTTTTGGACCTTTCGGACTCCCAAAAAACCCTAGGACTGCTCAAAACACACAAGGATATTTACAAAACAAGAAGAGAGGCAAAGGAGCTTTTGTGTCAGCCACCTTGAGAAGCAGTAGAGATAAAGGAAGAGAAGAAGGAAGAGAGAAGAGGAGAAGAAGTTGACTCGACATACTTCCTGAATCAGGAGGTTTCCTAATGTCACAACCTCCTATCATCCATTTTGATTATATTTCTTGTTTAATTTCAGTTTTATTATTGTATATAATTAGATTGAACCGTTAATGATAGGATCTCAAATGTTAAGGATGTTTTAAACTCACCTTGGAAATTTTATTCTTGAATTAATTAAAATCCGATTGTTTATGTGTTTATTATATCTGTTGTGGTTTGATTTTACGATTGCATAACTTAGTAATAAACTAAGAGGGTGAATCGAATGAAAAATGGTTAAATTGGACTAACGGGGGTTTTGTGATTTCTTCGTAAAAATTATCGATCTGATTTGAATATGGTTTCTATTAAATCACCTAACTCTCGTTAGTCCTATTTATTAATTTTTCATTCAATTCACCCTCTAAGTTTATTACCGAATTATGCAATAGCAGAGTCAAACCACAAAATTATTCAATAAATACATAAACAATTAGATTCTCTTTAATTCAAGAATAAAATTTCGAATGTAAGTTTAAAACATCCTAGATATTCCAGATACTATCATCATTTGATCGATCTAATTCTATACAATAATAAAACTGAAAAGAACAATAAATACAATCTAAAATGGATGACAGGAGGCAGTGGTGTTGAGAAACCTCTTGATCTGAGAAGTTCTTTGAGTCATCTTGTTCTCCTCTTCTTTTTTCCTTCTTCTCTTCCTCTATCTCTCGATGATCTCTTTCTAGGGTTTCTCAAGGTGGCTAATGCAAAAGGCTCTCTCTCCCTCTTTCTATTTTTTTATATTCTCTTTTCTTTTGAGTAACTTTAGGGTTTTTTCAGGGTCCGAAAGGTTCAAAAAATTGCTCAAAACTTGACATTTGTGAGTGTCTATGCGTCTGCCAGATGCTAGCCACGACCATGGCCCTACAGACCATGATCATGGCTCACATCTAAGCCTTCTATCACGATCGTGGCTTGGCCTAAATTTGGAGTTTTTATCACAATAGTGGCTTGACATGCCACGATCGTAGATGGTTGTTTCGGCTCGATTGTCTCCAAAACTCCTCCGTTCTTTAATGTTGCCCCTAAAACACTAATAAACATATCAAAGTACTTCAAAAACATAATATTTAAGCTCAAAGACTTGTACTAACCAATAAAACAGTAAAAACATAAATAATTAACAAACTAACACAATTCTAACCTAAATCTATACTAAATGATAAAATTAATGGCGAAACAAATATCAAACTATTCACTAAAACATGATGCAATTTACACCTATCACCTTATGAACTCTTAATTCTAAAGTCCTATTATGACGAAGAACTCCAAATAGTTAATTCGAACCATCTTCCTTAATAGCTGGAATTGAATTATGTTTGACTGGTCCTAATCGTGTCAACCTTTCTCCATGAAGAACGTGGAGAGTAGCTCTAATGTTAGCTCCAAATAAGATGGCTCCACGATCTCAAAAAACTGGGACTAGGCTCCAACGTCCATAAGGTCTTGAACTTGTTAAACCAAATTGAGCTTCCCCAGCACCTCCTAGTTAATGTTGTGACCTGTTATAGACATCTTCTCCTTAAGTCATTGACACTGCTCCTCATATGTTGTAGCATTGAACAAATATCTAAGGTTGCTCTAGTGGCTGGATTAAGGTAGCTCCCCTCGGGTCTCCAGAGGACCCTTCTCCTTGTTGTTGCTTTCTCATTACTTCCTTTGTGCATTATGGCCTCATTATTGTGCCCCATAATTTACATAAATATGAAAAATTGCATAAAATTTACAAAATACCCTTTTTCCCATACTTATTTCTTATGTTCACTAATTTGCCAATCATGAAAACGAACAAAAGATCAAAATTAAACACCTAGCAAAATCACTAATAAATAATCTATCGCACATAAATTAATTATTAACATTAACATTAAGTAATTCTAAAATTATATAATAATTTAATTTATCACAAAATTGGAATAAAAATATTTTAGTTAGAAAATAAAACTAATCTAATTATCGAGTAATGAATTTAACCCTAATAATAAAATTAAATACCCTAACCTAACAATTACAAAAAATTAGTGAAATTAAACATTTAATTTATTTGACCAAAATTGCAATGAAATTAAATAGCAAACCAACTTTAAATAACTATAAAACAACTAATCAATCCTAATTTCATTAAAAAATCACAATTTAACAATTGGTGAGCAAAAATTGCACAATTCACAATCCTAATTAAAATTTCATCCAAATTTCAAGCAGTTCATCAAATTGAAACAATAAATCAAATGGGTAATGATGGAAATCAACTATTAAACCAAAATTAACCACAAAATCATACAAAATTTCACTAAATTTCAAAATCCTAAGGTAGACCTTTTGTTGTCAAAAATTTTCCCAAAAAATGCAAAACACCAAATTATTCATGCATAAATAAGTGAAATTGATAAAAATACTTAATGGGATATCATAAATTTGCAAGAAAACATAAGAAATTGGTTGGGAGATCAAGAGGGCAATGACAGGAGAGAGAGAGAGAGAGAGAGATAGAAAAGAAAGTGAGAAAAATGAAGGGTTAAGGCAAACTTAAGGGATGTCATGGACTTTCACAATCATGTAGCTAACTGTGTAGGTCATTGACCTACAATCTTTTGATGACTTACATGGTCTATTACATAGGCATGTATCTAACTGTGTAAGTCTACATGAGCTTATAGCTCTCTGTGCACAATATGGAAACTAGAAAAAAAAAACTTAAAAATTTTGCACTCAAAGTTATGAAACTTTGACACGCATACCATAATTACATGCAATTAGTCAAACTAAATCATAAAATCAATTGATTTTTTAAAGTGAGAATTTGAGAGTGTTTTTTGTGGTTTTACACATTTTGGTACATAGGTGTGTATAAAATGTGTAAAACTACATATATAAAGAGTGTGTAACTCTCTATAAACATGTGCAACTTTAAAATTAGATCAAGCCAATCTAAGTGAGATCTAAAAACTATGTCAAGATTACTATCTTTTTGAGCAATTAAGTTTTTGAAAAGATCAAACCAATCTAAGTTCAATTAAAATGCTCTTGATGACACCCTTGTATATAGCTGCGTATGGTGGTCCATGTAGTACTGGATAGCTTCATGGGGTACAGCTCCTTCTCTCCATCTTCATTTCCTTCTTCTTCACTGCATATCTTTTCAATTATCTTCCTCCTCCTTTGCTGGTATCTCTTTGAGCAAGGGTATTTCAATCCCACAAGCTATTACACCTTTTACTGCGACCTCTTCTTTCCCTTTTTGCACCATCACCTTTTCAGCCTTTCAAAAATGTCAAAGTTGTCTTGTCACTTCTAATTTTGACTCCAACAAATGCAACTTTTACCTAGCCCTAGGATTTTCAAACTCAACCCTCCTACATCCTTCCTCAACTTCAAGCTAACCCTGAACCACTAGACCCCACCACTGTAAAACCTCACTAGTGTTAAACCCCTAAAAGAGCTAGAAGTAAGTTGTCAGAAATCATAGACCTTCTAAACTTAACTTCAACCCTTCCAAGGAAATAGATGGGAAGATCATTGTCCATCCAAAACTTAAAATACTTGAGGAGGGGGTAAAAGTTGGGAAACAACACTAGTTAGTTTCATTTTTGACCAATGTCTCCCTTTTCCGAACATCTAAAAATGGGCTCATCAAATATGGAATACAAAAGGTCTAGAAAATGTCTTGTTAATAGAGGAAAACCTCATTGTATTCACCTTCAAGTCAGCCTTTCAAGCTCATAAAATTTTAGAGGACGGTTTTTGGCAGGTTGGGAATCAACATTATTTCCACAAAATTGGAAGTCGAGTCTCAAGCTTAAATCTATCAAACTTTAGAACATTTCCCTATGGATTAATTTCTATAATGTTCCCTTAGAATATTGGAAAACATAGTGGATGAGTGCCCTTGCTAGCTTCATTAGAACACCTCCCTTCTTTGATAAAAATATGGCTAAAAAATACTCGTATCTATGTCAGTGTGGCACTTATCACGAAACTTTCATTTGAAATATCTGTCAAGAGACTAAGGGAGTAAAGGCACTTATGGGAGGATAACATTATAGTTTCTTACTAATGGAAACCACTTCTAAAACTACAAAGGAAAATTTGGAAACCCATAAGAAAAAATTTCAAAACAAGTTGGTACCTACCTTGAGCTTATAAGGGAAGAGTTTATTGAGAAAGAAATGGTTGACACTACCTCTATAAGCAATGCAAATGCTGAAACACAAACAGAAGTAGCTAACCTTTTAGAAAAAGAGTTGGTGCTAATCCTAATATTGCAATCCCTATTAATAATTCCCCACTTGCAGATCTTATAACTAAGCTTTCTCTTTTAGTTAACAATACTAAAATAGATCTAACAAGTGCTAGCAATTGATCAAATGAGTCATTGGGCCTTTATACTAGAACATAAACTACTAACACGTCAATCATCATACAACCAAACCCAAAAGGAAAATGTCATTAAGAATAAGGAAGTTAGTATGCCATTTCAAACGTTAGAAAAAGATCACAGAGGATCAAGAGAAAAAGATCTATAGACAAAAACCTTTAAGGGAATGCTCTAGTATTAAACTGCCCTACAAAGCAAGCTGCTTTAAGGGATTTTGTTAATAGGGAAAAGCCTCTAATAATAGGACTACTTAAGGAAAAAAAATAAAGCAAGAAAATATTTGCAATGTAAACATAATGGGATCAGATTGGAAGTAGGTCACAAATTGTTCACACTATGCATATGGGAGAGTCATTATATGTTATAATGCTGATGAGATTAAAGGGGAGATCCTCTACTCAATAGATCAGATTATGCACTTGAAAATATCCTTTTTGCATGAGAAAAAGTGATGCTATAATTTCTTTCATTTATGCGAGCAACTTCAGGCTCCAAAGATCCATATTATTGAATGATCTAATCAATCTTCATAGAGACCTAGATTTTTCATGGTTAATATGTGGGGATTTTAACTCCACTTGATAGTTGTAGATTGAATTGTGTTTTTTAGGGTAGTTTAGTTTGTATTTAGATGTTAATTTAAATTTTTAGTGCATGTTTAGGTTAAAATTGTGTTAGTTAGTGGATATTTGTGTTTCTAAGTTTTTATGGGATAAAGCATGCTTTTTAGCTTCAATTTTATAATTTTGAGGTGACTTGATGTTTTTATTAATGTTTCAGGGAAAAGAGTGAAAAACAGAGAAGACTCCGGAGCTAACCTAGGGCCACAATCGATAGAAGGATGATGGAGATGCCACGAATGTGGCATAATCTGCCATGATCATGACAGAAGGCCAAAAAGCCTGTGAGCTGACAGACGTAGGGATGCTTCCAGTTTTAAGTTTTCAAGGGACTTTTCGAAACTTTCAAACCTGAAAAAGACCTTAAAGTTGCCTTAATTGGAAAATCCTATAAAAGGCTTAAGGATAACAAACTAAAGAGAGCCTCGAATCTGCCACATTGGGAAACACTCCAGGAGAAGACAACAAGAAGAGAGAGAAAAAGGAAGAGAGGAGAAAGAAGTGGATCTTCATGACTACTACTTTCTTGAGGCATCCCGATACTCATTCCATATGCATTTCTTTCATCTTGTTTCCCTATTCATGATTGTTAAAATGAATACAAATATTTTTATGGAATTGGGTTTGATTAAGATGTTCTAACTTTCTTTTGGGATTTTACCTTGATTTAATGTTAATCTAGCTACTTTTGTGTTATTTCGATTGGGTGTTGTAATGGATTGTTAAATCTTCATGCTTTGATAACAAATTGAGAGGGTGAGTCAAATGCAAAATGATTAGGTCGGGTTAATGAGGTTAGCTGATCCAATAGACCATACAATCATTATAATCGGTTATTAAATGGAGAGAGATCCTGTGTAAGACCTGATTGTTTATTACTAGGCTTAAGATCTAATTATAGTTATGCGGCTTTTATTAATTGAGAGATTGCAAATTCCATAATTCAATTAGGGTTTATAATTATAATTCAAGAAAGAGTAATCTGCCCTACAATAGTCTAGACCTAACACTACAATAATGCATAAATGACTCGATTAGCATTGATGATAGGGAAAACCCCTCTCTTATAATTTGGTAACTCTTATTGGTTAATTTCCATTATGACGTTTATGTTGCTTGATTTCAGTTTCTTTTTATGTTAAACATGCGAATTAATTTCTTGATAATCACCTTTTTGCATTTTGTTTTCTTTGCAATTTTTATTTTCAATTTATTAAATTTCTTAACCTTAAATAATATAGGATTAGATTAGTTCAGTATCCTCGTGGGATCGACTCTTCACATATTACAAGTCACAACCTGTGCACTTGCAGTATTTTGAAGGCTACAAATTGTAAAGCTTGCAAAATGAACGACACCACTTTTTATAAGTTGGACGTTTAAGGAAACTGCAACCTTTGTAGCTATTCAGAGGATTTCAAGCATTGTATAGACAAATTGTGAGTGACTAATTTGATGTACACAAGCCACAAGTTTGTATGGTCCAACAAACAATCTTCTAAATGGTACATCTAAACTAAACTGGATCTGCCAAATGGCTAGTTCATTTTCCCAATAATTCTACTATATTTTAGGACCATCTTGTTTTAGACCACACCCCTGTTAAAATCCATAACCTATTCTAGAGAACAGCTAGCTTCCATCCATTTTAATCTAATAATTATCTGGCTCTTGATCTATAATTCCTTGTAGCTTGTACTAGAGGGGCAAATTATGTGATAAGAGTAACTAAGCAGTTTGAATGTGTACAACAACTAAAGGTAATCAAACAAGAACATAAATTGCTACATTCTTCATCGGGCTCTACAGATGAATTACTAGTGAACACTAAGAATGACCTATCCATAGTTCAAAAATTGCTTGCTCTATTTCCCTCTAATTCTTCACTGCTTGTAAAAGAGAAACAAGCTCTCTCAGCTTATTTGAATGTAGCTAAAAATTATGAATCATGCTAAAACAAAGAGTTAGAGTGAATTGGTTGCAAGATAGGGATAGAAGTTCAAAATTTTGCCTCAATTTTATCCTAACTCATAAAAATAAAAATATAATTTGTTCAATTACTACTAACGGGGGGTTGTTACTTCATAACCAAATGAACATTCCAAATTAAGCTATAAACTTCTTTAGTAAGCTGCTTATATCTTTAAATATAATTTTTGCTTTAGTTGCTGAACTCTTAGCACTTTATCTAAAGAAAATTACGTAGGAGGACAGTGAGTTATTACTTTAAGAAGTAGTAAAGAAATAGAGGCACCACATAAGACTCTGTTGTTAGCGATGATGAAGACTAGGAAAGGGAACTTGAAGTGTCTCCAACAAAAGATGAAAGGGGAACCAAGGTAAATTCTCAATCATATACGATTAAAAATTTTAGTAAAACTATGCCTTTTTTCCTAGCAGGTTTGCTAAATCGAAGAAAAAGGAGCAAGATAAGGAGATTTTGGAAATGCTCCAAAAGATAGAGGTGAACATACCTTTAATTAATGCCATAAAGCAAATTCCTTCATATGCAAAATTTCTCAAGGAATTTTGCGCTTCCAAAAGGAAACTGAAAGGAGATGAGAAAGTAAGTGTGGGGGAAAATATGTTTGTGGTCATTCAAAGAAAGCTTCCCCCAAAGTGTAAGGATCTAGGTACATTTACAATTCCTTGCAAAATTGGTGATGCTAGATTTGGAAAGGCAATGTTAGATATAGGAGCTTCAATTAATGTCAAGCCATATTTTATTTACACTTTGTTAAATATGGGATCTTTGAAAGAAACACGTGTTATAATTCAATTGGTTAATTGATCTAACGCTTATTGAAAGGGGTTATAGACAGTGATGGAGCCAGGAATTTAAGATAGAAGGGCCCAAATAAAATATAAATTTTACAAAAATTTTCATATCAAAACTAAATAAAAAATAAAGTTTTATTAAGAATATAAAATGGTTAAAATTACAATGATCTTTGCCTATTTTTTATAGATTGAAATCTTTTCATAACAAGATCATTGTTAATATTTGCAAATACATCTTTTTCAATGTAACACACTAAACAATCATTCAATAGGTCATCTCCCATTTTATTATGAAGTGAACTCTTGATAATTTTCATTGCGGAGAACATTCTGATTTAAATCAGACGATGATGATTGAACAGTCAGTCTTAATTTTTTAAATTATTTTTCCATAACTGCAAAATAAAAAAAATTAGTTAAAACCAATATTTACTAATTCCATAAAAGAGACAGCAACTGTCAAATATACTAAAAAATAATTGAATTTCCTTTTCTTTTCTTTTATATGTGTGTGTGTGTGTGTGTGTGATAGAAAATTTATCATATTATCATATTTTTTACACAATTTTTACAACCAAATAAATTACTCATCCCTGGATAAACTAAAATGACTAATCCTTCGAATATGATATATAGGAATTTCATAATCAACTAGTCAAGCAAATATTGTGAATAGGAAACGAAATTCTTGGAAGATAAAGAGTGAAACATATGGGAAGGAAATTTTGAGAGATGAAGCAAAAAATTCCAACGTGCAACATATATATATATATATATATATAACTTTTTTTAAAATCTTGGGGGGCCCAGTTCACCACTGGCCCCCAAGTAACTCCGTCCCTGGTTATAGAGGATGTTTAGTGCGAGTTAATGAATTGGTTTTCCTAGCTAACTTTTATGTTTTGAATAAGGAGGGAGAACCTTCGTCTAATTCTGCACTTATCCTGTTGGGTCGATTACTTTTGAAGAAATCAAAGACAAAGCTTAACGTGGATGTAGGAACATTGATTATGGAGTTTGATGGGGAAATTGTTCACTTTAATATTTTTAAAGCTATGAGATACCCTAATGATGTTCGTTTTATTTTATTAATTGATGTTATGGCATTGCTTGTCTCAAGAAGTTTTTGATATGAAAGGTAAAGATGGGTTAGAAGTCAACTTTGTAGGAAAACACTTTACAAAATTCTAACTTATTCATTATAGATGAGATGGAAGAAATTGTGCTAGCATTGCAATCACTAGAACCAATGCCAAAAAGTTATGTGTTTCCAAGTATTGAATTGCCAATATCTCATACAAAATCTCTACCTTTGGTTGTGCAAGCACCTACAATTGAACTAAAGCAATTACTCGAGCACTTGAAATATGTGCTTTTTGGAGAAGAAGAAACAATTTTGGTAATCATTACAAGGAACTTAACCAATCTTCAAGAGGAAAAGCTCATTCGAGTGCTTAAAGATCACATCATAACTGTAGGGTGGACCATAGCTGCATTAAGGGTATTAGCCCTTCAACATATATGCACCAAATTCTTTTGGAAGAAGGATCTAAACTATTAAGGGAATCATAAAGAAATTGAATCCTCCGATGATGGAAGTGGTAAAGATGGAGATCTTGAAGTTGCTTGATGTTGGTATAACCTATTCAATTTTGGATAGCAAATTGGTGAGTCTAGTCTAAATGGGACCATAGAAAATTGAGATCACAGTGGTGAAAAATGAGAATAATGAGTTTTTCCCTACAAGGATTCAAAACGGATGGCAAGTATGCATCGATTACATGAAGTTCAATGTTGCAACATGTAAGGATCATTTTCTACTCTCATTTATTGATCAGATGCTTGAACAACAAATAGGACAATCTCACTACTATTTTCTTGATAGGTATTCAGGTTATAATTAAATTCTGGTTGCTCTAGAGGATTAGATGAATAACATCCTTCACATGCGTGTTTGGTACATTGACCTATAGAAGGATGTCGTCTGGACTATGCAATGCCCCAACCACCTTTTAAAGATGCATGGTAAGTATTTTCTCTGAGTGTGTAGAGAACATCATTTAGGTCTTTATGGATGATTTTACTATCTATAGGGATTCATTTGATGCACGCTTAGGTAATTTGAATATGATGCATATGAGGTAGATGTGGCTTTGAAGGATCACTTCTTATAGTTTCAATGTATATGTCATCAATTGTATGAGTGATTCCTTCCAGTTGGTTTTGCTTTATGTGGTTTATGATGTGAGAGTTTAAATTTGAGCTAGGAAACCTAGTTGTTGCATTCATCATAGCTGATGGTACCCAGTTTTAAATGAATGTTAGCAAATGCACTTGATGTTTCATTAAGTATTACTTTTGCTTTACTAGCTTGATGGCTTTTATGCTAAATTACCCAAATACATCTCACCTTGCCCTAGCCAACATTATAACCTTAGAAAATGCCTTTGATTTATGATTATACATATGAACTTTGGTGGTGGAGAAATGAAATGATATACAAAGTCGTGGAATGTCTTGATCATGAATGGTATTTAAGTGTATCCATGAATTTACCATATTTAAACACATTTTTTCCAAGTCTATCTCAAGATTACTCATTTTGTAAAAGTGATGAATGTTGATTAGTCATGAGTAAAAGCGTTGAATGTTGAGTCTTGTAATAGTTTTTGAAAGTTATTCATCTTTGGTTATAATAACGTATTCTTGAGAAATAAGGAAAATGAGTAAATGTTTTAGTTTGTGACTTTGGTTTTGATGATTTTCCTGAGGACAGTTAAAACCCAAGTGTGGGGTAACTTAATATGTGTTTAATTGTTGATAAATTTAATCCTTAATACTTATTAATTAGTGCTTTAAAATGCTTAAGACATTTTAGTTCATATTTGATCTTAGGTATAATTTGGAAGCATAATAGCTAAAGTGAGCCAAAGCATATTCGTTGAGCCTTCTTCTTGAGATTCACACTCAATTGGCTTTATAGAGCAAGAAGGAGAATGGTTAGAATGAAGAGGAAGTAAGAAACTAAAAAAAAGAAATGGAAAGAAGCTAGTGTCATGGCTATGGAAGGTGTCTCACGGCTATGAAAAAATTTTCATGGCCATGATACTAGTCCTATGCCCATGAAAAAATTGTCATGGGCATGACCATGACATATGCTAATGGGCATGACACATTAGGTCACATCCGTGAACTTGCCACCTATCCAGCGTAAACCAAATTTTTTACTATAAAAGTAAGGTTTTTATGATGGCAAACTCATTCTTATGCACAAACACGACTTTTCTTCATTCTCTCTTTGGTTTTACACATTTTAGAGGCTATTCATGGGTCTTTCTTAGAGATTAATGGAGAAGATAGAGGGCTAACCTTCCCAACATCTGTTCAGAGGTGCAATCGATGCCAATGAGCACATTAAGCATAATGTCATTGCGTATGGTTCTCTTTCCCTCTTTTAAGATTGTTTATGTTTTTTTTTAGATTAATGATTAGGTATTATGTAAGAATGCTTTTGATGCTATATTAAATTATTTTTATGAAGACCCATTGCTAGAACTTGACTGTGATACGTAATAGTAGTGTGAAAGGTTATATATGGTAACTAATAGTACTAAATCATTAGGAATGACGTAACATAAGTTAAATAATCTGAGCTTATATGAATATTGCTTAGATTGGTCTATTTTTCTCACTTATAATGTGATTGTATGGATAAACATAGAGAGCTTGTTCTAGGTTTCTTGATAGTTAGGATTAATTAACGAGCTCTTCTTAATTAAATACAATCTAAGGAAAAACTAGGATTAACAGAATTTATTGTTAATTCACGATTAATATTCTAAAGAGAGGTGTGAAGACGATAATGCAAGGACATATATGAAATTGTGCATAGCTGAGATTAAGCCAAAAAATCATATTTCAAACCATTTCATGGTTGTGCGTTAATGCTCGCAACCATAATAATTTGGTTTTATGGTCATGAGCCTTAATGCTTCATTCTCAATTTTAATGCTCTATCTTGTCTCTCATTCCTTTAATATTCTTCTTCGTTATAAATATTGAGAAGATGGCTCAATTAGTATGCTTTTGGCCCATTCTAGTTATTATGCTTCCAAATTGTACCTAAAATCAAATATAAACTAAAATAATATCTTAAGCATTCTAAACCATTAATCACTAAGTATCATGGATCAAATGTATCAACAATTAAGCATAGATCAAGTTCCTCCACACTTAGCTTTTGATCATCCTTAGGTAAATTTTCAAAATCAAAGTCATAAATCAAAATACTTACTCATTTTCCATATCTCCCAAGAATAGATAATCGTAAGCAAAGATGAATAACTTTCAAAATCAATTGCAAGAACTCAATATTTAATGTTTCTACTTATGATTAATCAACATTCATCACCCTTAGAAAATAAGCAATTTAGAGATAGACTTAAGCAAGATGTGTTTTAAATAAGATGTATCCATGTGTACACATACACACCATTCATGATCATGACTTTCCACAACTTTGCATATCACTTCATTTCTCCACCACTAAAAGTCACATGCATAATCATGAATCAAAGGAATTTTTTGAGGTTATAATATGGGTAAAGATAAGATGAGATGTTTTTTAGTCAAGTAACATGAAAGCCATCAATATAATGAAACCTAAGTAATGCTCAATGAAACATTAAATACACTAGTTAACATTCATTCAAAATTCGGTGCTGTCAACTACAATGAATACAACAATTATATTACATAACTCAGATGCAAGCTCTCACACCACAAACGACATCAAGTATATATCACTCACAAAAGTTGACAATAAACAAGACTTTGAAACCATAGGGAGTGAACCTTAAGAACTACATCTCAATATTATACTCAAGTAACCCTTTCGTTACAACTTTAATAGGAAAAATTGATAATCAGTAACTTTGCAAAACATATGCATTTCCTCCTTGATACTTTTATTTAAACTTATTATTATTCTATTTCTTTTTCTTTTTCTTATATATATGAATTCTATCTAATACAACCAACCCACATATATTCACACTCCCACACTTAGACTTTTGTACCTCCGCAATCATTAATAAGTAACAAATGCTTTGCTAACTTTATGGCTTGGATAGGACATTTGGTTAAGTTTAATAACACATAATATGGTTAACACAAAAAGAAAGAAGCTTGGGGGGTTTAACAAGGAAAATTCAAATAAATGGGTAAGTTATATGGCTAATGTAGCTCATAAATAACAAAGAATGCCTAATCATTTTTATTATAATGCATGTGATAAAAATGTGATTTTGAATAGAAAATCAAAGCAAAGTCAGGATGTACACGTCATGAAGGTCACACATAAGCAAAAGACAATAAAACTGATATGGATGTGTTAGTCTAATAAGGCTCAAAATCTTAATAGCTTTTGTCTACCACTAGTTACCACTCTTTTAAAGATAATGCATATTAACCAATCATAAAAGCAAAAGTCCAAGCTAAAATTGCCATGTATTTTTCTAGTCAATTCACACTCGAATTATGACTATATATTCTTAAAAGCAATAAAAAAGAAAATATTTGATTTTGGTTGTTTGATTTTGGAAACTGCTTAAGAAGCCATGTAAACAACAATTAAGCTAAAAAACATTAAGAAAAACTAAGATCCCACCCCCACATTTAAAACTTACATTGTCCTCAATATAACACCAAATGTAAGAAATTGAGCATTTAACAAAAATAACAAATGCAAAAATGTAAATAAACAGAAATTAACTTCCCTAGGGTTGCCTCTTAAGTTGTTGCAACTTCCTATGCACACCTATATCATCCAAATTCATGTTGCATCTATTTATAGCCTAATAGGCCTTCTGTTGCAATTCCACCAGAATGTGACACAACTTCCTGAACACCATTCTATACAAAAACATCCCAATTGTTGTGTTATAAGTTGTCTTGTAGGCCTAGTCTTATGCTCCAATCCTTTCTACTGGCATACACTATTTTCTCCAAGATTACCTTAATTTTCCAGTTTGACACTTCAGCCTATCTATTGGTTTAGGTGGAAACCTTATACATGATGTAATATTTTCTGAATAGTGTTTCCATTGACCTATTGGCAAATTGGGTTCATTTGTCATTAATAATTGCTTTTGGCATCCTTAACCTAGAAAGAATATTAGCTTTAACAAAATTTGCAACATCTTTGACATCATTAGTTCTAGTGACTTTGACTTCTGCCCATTTAGAAACATAATTCATTGCAACCAATATATAATTAAAGCCAAAGAAAGGAGGGAAAGGTCCCATAAATTCAATGCCCTAAACGTCAAAATTTTCATAGAAGATAATAGGAGTTTGTGGTAATTGATCTTGATAGGACAGATTACCTGATCATTTGCATTTGTCACATAATTTGCAGAAGATGTATGCATCTTTCAACCATAAGGGCCAGTAGAAACTACTCTCTAACACTTTATGGGTTGTTCTCTTTACTCCAAAGTGTCCCCTACATGCACACAAATGGTAGAAGGTTAAGATCGAAGGTGTTTGACTTTCGCGTACACACCTTCTGATGACTTAATCTGCACAGTGCCTCCATAGATATGGGTCATCCTAAATGTAGTACTTCACTTCATTCTGTAGCTTATACCTTTGAGCCATTGACAAAACAACAGCTAATTTGTTAGTAACTAAGAAATTCACAATACATGTATAACATGGTGGTGTTACATCGATAGAAAATAATTGTTCTTCTAAAAATGTCTCTCTTAAAGGGATGTCATCTTCTTCTTTGATAAAACGAAAAAGGTGATTGATCGCCACATTTTTTGCCCCCTTCTTATCTCTTATCTCCAGGTCGAATCATTAAAGGAGGATAATTTATCTAATCAGCCTCGATTTTGCTTCTTTCTTTGTAAGTAGGTATCGCAAAGCTGTATGATTTAAAAAAGTTACCTTTGCACCCAACAAATATGACTGAAATTCTTCTAAAGCAAAAACCACAGATAAAAGCTCTTTTTTAGTTGTCGAATATTTTAATTGAGTTGTATTGAGGGTCTTTGAAGCATAATAGATGACATGCAAAACTTTACCCACTCTTCATCCACTACAAGAAATTGTATTTTTAGTGATAGTAAAAGTTGTCACTAAAAGCAGTAATATTAGTCACTATTATTAATAGTGTCTAAGATTTGAAGTCGTCACCTCCCTTCACAAATACCTCCGTCACTACTAAAATGGTGACTAATTTAAGAAATGGTCACAATTATGCAACACTTTTGTGACACAAATACTGACACTAAAACTTGTGAAATGTGTGACAAAATTACATGGTCACAAAAACGTTACATATTTATGACAATTTTTGTCATCACTAATAATATAAAGTAGTGACGAATTATTTCGTAACAAAACTGTATTATATTGTGACAAAAGTACCGACACTAAAATCTATGGAATGTGTGACAATACTATATGGTAACAACAACTTTACATATTTATGACAAGTTTGTCGACAGAAATAATATAAAATAGTGACGAATTAAGTCGTAATAAAACTTAATTAAATTGTGACAAAAGTGCCGACACTAAAACCAATGGAATGTGTGACAACAATATATGGTCACATAAACTTTAAATATTTATGACAAGTATGTCAACACAAATAATATAAAGTAGTGACGAATAAAGTTGTAACAATACTTCATTTTATTGTTACAACAATATCACCACTAAAATAAGTATAAATAGTGACAAAAAAATTGTCACTAATAATTTTGTTATTAGTGTCCATTACTTGTTGGTCACTAATATTTTAATAAAATAGTGTCAACATCATTTCGTCACAAAAATGAAAATTGGTTCTTACAAAAAGTATTGTCATGAATGTGTTTATTATTATCACAAATAAAACTATCAATTCATTAACGAAATTAAATTAGCTATAAAAGAAATTTGCATCAATGACCATATTTTCTGACAGATTTCATCACAAGTATAAAAGTTATATGTTACAATAATGTTGTCACTAAATAAAGAATATATGTTACAATTAATTTATCACTAATGTGTTCGTGTTTGTCACAAATAATATTATTAAATTTAACAAGTTAATTACTTAATTGATACAAAATTTTGCATTGGTGGCCATAAAATAGAAGTTGTCACAAATGATACGGATTTTTAGTGCCAAAATATTATTAGACAAGCAAATAAGAATTATTAGTATATATAAAATATTTAAAAATCTCCAAAATGTAATAAATTATAATTTCCAATATAAAATTGGAAAATTTAATATCCAAGAAAATTATTTATTACAATTATCTCAAATTACTATGTACTAATTTAAGCTAAAACTCTCTAAAGTAAAATTTCGTAGCTATTCTTCAAGATAAAGTTCACTGTTGATTTGTTTTCTACAAAAACCATAATGATAATAAATGATACTAAGTATTCTAGAATTTATAAATGTATAAACTTATAAGAGTAGTTGGGGTATTTGATATTTTGGCACTTGATGGATCTTCAATTAAGGCAGAAGAATTGAGTAACAAACTAGGAATTACTCCAGTATTTGCCAAATGTGCAAAAATAGCAGAAATTTATTTCATTTCCGCGGCTTGTTTCTCAATAGCTGCATCCTAAGCTTGAATCTTCTCATTTTTATGTTTTTGTGATTTTTGTAAGTCTTGTAACTTCATCGTCTAAATCACTTGCATGTTTCTTTGCAGCCTCAGCTTCAGCTAGAATTTCACTTTTTTCTCAGGACTTAGATGTTATCCCTTTAACACCTAAATGGCGCGATTAGCTTGACTTTCTTTCTAGGACAAGACCGAAATGTTGAACGAGTGGTAGAGGTGCAGACAAAATCTTTTCTTTATTTTTCTCTCCCTCTTCTTGAAGCTTATTCTGCATATTTAGATAGAATTTGAAATTTTAATAAAGTAATATTAAATTTTATTTAAAAAATATAATTTGACTATAACTTTTGTACCATTATTTCTTCTCTTTTTGGAACAGACCAAGTTCCATTTGGCTTTTGTCAAGATACCTTCCAAATTTTAATAGCATCGGGCCACTCATCATAATCTTTATCTTTCTAAAAAGAAGAAAAGAAAAAGAAAATTAATAATTAATTGGAACTTTTTTTAAGAAAAATATAATTTTAATTTTAAGTAAATAAAATTTTACTTTACCATCCCATATGCAATTTGTACAATCGACTTTGTGCTAAAAATTGATTTCATCTTTTGATTTCCCCTATTACTTGTGTTTCTTTCGTTTTGCTCCTATATATTGGTAAATAATTTATTTTTAATAAAAGAAAACAACCAACAAAATAAATTAAAGAACTTAAATTTTAAATTTACCTTAAAATTTAGATTCTCTTATTTATTCCCAATCAACCATTGCCAATCACCTTCCTCTACATCCTTTAGACAATCTTTTCTCTTGAGATAGCTTTTGTGCAAATGATAATGTCAATTTTTATATTGTGCATGCACTTATTGCATCACATAAGGTTGCACCTCATTTGAGAAATTGAACTTATCCTAAAATTCATACAAAAAATATACTTAGGAAAATTAAAAGGCAAATTCAATGCAACAACAAAATTAAACTCTATTGCAATTAAACTAAACTCTATTGCAATTAAAAAAAGTGTCATACCTTTAAAAATAACACATTGCCTTTTTATCATCCTCATTAATCTCTTTCCAACTAGAGACACGAAGTGGTGCAAGTTGTCGAATGCATGTAGTAACTTCCAACTTGAAAAGGCTGGCATGCTTACCACATACCTTATAGTATAGAGGAGGAAATTGAACATCAATTTGTTTTCCTTCAGATTTCTTCTTGGCAAGTCTAGCATTAATTGCTGGTCCTTGTCCACATTTTTTAGAATTTACATTTCCTATTTAAAAAATAAAAATTAACAGACATATAAAATATTATATCAAAAATTTAAATGCACAATCATATAATTATGAAGATCACGTTACCAATGCTAATAACTTGTCCTTCTAGGCTAGGTGCATTATTTAAAGCTCCAACTATAACGCCAGACTGTTGATTAAGACCCTCTGTATCTTCTGACTTCTCTACCATACTAGGTTGATTTTGTTCATCATCCATATTTGATAAAGATCTACCATTGTTAACCGTCTTGCAGTTTTTCATATACTATCCAATTTTAACCATCTTGCAATTTTAAAAATAAATACATATTAGGAACAAGTAACATACGCAGCTAAAAAAATTTGTTAAAAAAAGTTAATGAAGTCGACAAGCAGAAAAAAATCAAGAAAAAACAAATATCTTTGAATCACTTTCTACTTTATATACTCAAATTAATGATAGCAACAATAACCTTGATTTAAAAATAAATATCATCATATATGTATCTAAAATATCATACACAAAATTTTATAAAGAAAAGAAGATAGTTTTGTAAGCAACACAAATGCGGTTGCTTTATATGTTATAAACTCATGAATATTCACTAACAAAATTAACCTACAAAAGTTTTGTTAAAAGAAGGTCCTCTTTAACATTTATAGCTTGGGAATAAGTGACTCTCTCTCTCTATCTTAAAGGAAAAGCAAACAAGAGAAACCACTGTTATATATATATACTTATAGTTTTATACAAATTATAAATAATAATTATATAATAGGGATAACCCAATCATAGAACAAATTAAACAGAACCCAATTATTGTTCACCCACTCAGAACACAAAGCATGCAGCTGCTTTATATACACTCAAGCATGCGACAAAGGTGTGGTTTCAAGAAAAGAGGCACCGACGTTCTTCATGAAGTGTGCTAAGCATACATGCAACTACGTACTTTAAGCCTAGCTACTTGTAATTATGTTGTGGTTTCAAAAACAAAGGCGCTGACGTTCTTTATGAAGTGTTGTAAAATTGTACATGTAATAGGACCGTACTCATATGCTCAAGACAAGTGGATGGATGGTTTTCCAATTGAAAGAGATCCTTCTGAACTCCGAACGAAGAATATCATAGGTAGCAGAAATTGTAAAAGCGTGAAGAAGCAGAAAGCAAAGTCGTACATGAAGAAGCAGAAAGTAAATTAGTTCAGTGACTTGTCTATTCATGAATAAGTAAGCACATATAACAGTAGAACCATACTCATATGCTTAAGACAAGTGGATGGAGGGTTTTCTAGTTGAAGGAGATTCGTCTGAACTCCGAACGAAGAATATCATAGGTAGCAGAAGTTGTAAAAGTGTGAAGAAGCAGAAAGAAAAGTTGTACATAAAGAAGCATAAAGCAAATTAGTTATGTGACTTGTCTGTTCATGAATAAGTAAGCACATGTAATAGTAGACATTGTGCAGGAAGAATCAGAAAGCAAAGTTCGGTGACTTGCTGCTCTGTTCTTGTTACTTCTGTGAAAAAGATGTATAATATAGAGGCAACCCATTGAAAGTGAACAAAGTATGTCAAGTTTATAACAACAAAGACTCACGTATTAAACTAAATACATGAGTAGTTCGATGGTCAGATCCTATCAAGTTTATAGTAATAGAGTAATGCTACAAAAACTCACGTAAAAGAATAAGTTAAACAAAGAGTCAATGGTCATTTACCTGCTACCTGTGGAGAGGAGATTGAAAGTGAAGATATGGAATGAAGGCAGAGCAGAGAACTACGCAGTTGAAGAATGTGAAATTTATTCACTCCATTATTTACGTGACTCTTCACGATCCATCTTCTTCCACTTTATTGTTTCACAATTAGGCTGAACTCCTCACGCGAAACTAGGTGTTTACTAGTAGTTATTTTATTAAGCTTTCATCGTTTTAAACAGATGTAGGACTTAAAATCTTTAATACTTACTCTGCAATTTTTTATTTTAAAAAACGATTTCATAATAAAATTTTTAAATTTTATGTAATACTTTAATTTTCATCATAAATTTTATATTTCATAAATTTAAAATCATTTTTAATATTTTTCCAATACATAATAAATATAATTGAGGGTATTTTATTTTTCATAAACTATTATATTAGTGGGATAGTTACAGAAATTTTGAATTTATTCATCTAATTAAAATAATTCATTTTAGATAAAATTTGTATAGAAAATTTTAAATAAATGTATATTTCAAAGTTAAGTTTAGCAAATATATGTGAAATATTACTTTTGGATTATAAATATATGTAGTTTGAATATTTTATAAGAAAATATTTAAATTTGTTTATAAATAAAAATATTAAAGAAGATAATTTAAATGAGACAGTCGAATGTTTGAAAGAAATAATCAAACTTATATGGTTGTTTAAGGCTCAATGGTTGTCTACGGCTAGTTAATTATGACTCCATAATATTGTCATATTCGCTATAAATATATTAATATGTACCATTCAGCAATGATCTAGTCTCTAGTAAGGGATCACATTCTTTGAAAGTGTTTTAATTTCTTTCAACATTCTATGAATCACATGTTTAATATAAATAACTTAAAATAAATTTAATATATAAATTCTAACGTATATTTTTCCCTCTAAAAAAGATAGCATAAAGTAACCTTGCGATTTATAATTTGTCTTATAAAATTTTTCAAAATTTTATCTTTATTTATTTTGAATTATTAAATATTTTATAATGATAATTTGTATTTGAATTAGTAAATACTTCCTATTAATCTAAATGAATACCTAATTTTGTTTGATATTTATTTCATCATATGATACTTCCTTTGTGTCCATTTCCTTTATAATAAATTAGACCCATATGTCCATTCCTACATATAATCCAGTATAACTATTAATTTTTATTCAATTCTACTACCTCATCCTTCTTATTCTTCTTCATTTACACACATAGATAAACACCCCAAATTAAAATTTACAACAATGAAACGCTCGTGACACAATTTTTTTCTTTTTTAATTTTAATTTCTATAAAATCAATAATAAAATAATTATAATTATAATTATAATTATTACTTTAATTATAATTATATAAAAGTATGATTCAATTTAAATTTAAATTTAACTTAATTTTAATTATTACTTTAATAAAAAATTAAATTGAACTATAATTATAATTACATTAAAAAATTAAATTAAAATTTAATTTTTTTCTTTAATTATAATTATAATTATATAAAAGTATGATTCAATTTTAATTTTAATTATTACTTTAATAAAAATTTAAATTGAACTATAACTATAATTATAATTATAATTATAATTGATTATAAAATTATAACTGATTATAATTGTAATTATAATTCAATTTATTTTTATTAAAGTAATAATTAAAATTAGAATTTAATTTAATTTAAATTTTTATTAAAGAAATGGTAGTATAATTAAAATTAAAAAAATTTAAAAAAGAGTGAATGGCATGTAATTGAATAAAAGTAGAGTAGCGTGTAATTGAATATCAATAGAGTAGCATGGACAGGGTTTTAAATAAGAAGACATGACTTAAAATAGAAATGAAAAGATGCGTGGACCCACCAAAAACAACAAAGTTAAATCATCCAAAGATAAAATAGTTGAGGAACAAAACAAGAGACGTGCATGAAGTGAGACTGGTAGGCGAGTTTAATTGTCCCATCAATAAAACAAAATAGTAGAGGTGCGTGAAGAGAGAATGGTAGGCAGTAGAAGAGAAGAGAGTTGGGCTGGGAGAAGAGCTGCGTGCACCTTCTGTCTTTTTTGTCAGTTTGGTCTTTGATATTAATCGGTGTATATTAATAAGTGATCAACAGGTTTTTCCTTCTCTCTCTCTCTCTCTTATTGCTTTTTGTCTTTTGCCTTATTGGGTTTTTCATATTAATCTGTGTATTTTAATTTCTTCTTACTAATGCCTCAATGTTTATTTGAAAAATATTAATGCTTATAAACTTCCCCATCCTATAGTAAGTTCTATGTCAAATTTTTCTAAACCCATTTAATTAATTTGTATTGTAGGACAATGACGATCAACAAAACTTGGTTAGAAATTTGTAATAGAGCACTACCACAATATGAGAAAGGAGTTAATGAATTTCTAGATTTTGCATTTACACATTTTGATGAAGGAAGAGCAGTTTGTTGTCCTTATAAAAAAATGCAACAATAATTTACTTATGAAAAAATAATCAATTTATGAACATCTAATGTTAAATGGGATAAACAAAAACTACAACTAGTAGTACCATCATGGAGATGTTCTACAATATTATTCTGATGACTACAATGATAGTAATCAGAGTAATAAAAGTGATAATGGTCATGGAATGCATGATATGTTTGGTGATATTGCGAGGATAGTTCTTATGATCTAAATGAAGAAGTGATGATCCTATCAGAGTTTGCCCCACCAGTCCAAATAAGGAAGCTACTAAGTTTTATAAATTATTGAGAGAAATGGAGTAAGGGTCATATCCTGGCTGTGAGGAATCTTCCACACTATCATTCGTTGTTGAAGTATTGAATTGGAAATGTCTTTATGGGATTAGTGCAAATGCAATTGATGGAATGCTTCAAATAATGAAAAGATGGTTTCCTAAAGGTAATAAAGTTCCTAGCTCGTATATTGACTGAAAAAAAGTTTCTCGAGATATAAGGCTTTCAAATGAGAAGATAGGATGCTTGTGTAAAAGATTACATACTTTACAGAAATAAATATGAGAATTCTCAATCTTGTCCAACATATGGTGAATATAGATGGAAGAATAATGGAAAAATTGGGAATATCATTAATAAGCATGATCGTAGGAAAAAGATTCCACAAAAAGTCTTGTGATATTTTCTATTAACTCCTCACTTACAAAGATTATACATGTCATCTAATTTTACTAAAGATATGAGATGGCATAGGGAAAAGCCATGTAATGATGAGTTTATAGGACATCCAGTGGATTCTCCAACTTGGAAAAGTTTTAATACCGTGCATCCCTTTTTTGCAATAGACCCACTTAATGTTAGACTTGGTTTAGCAAGTGATGGTTTCAACTCATTCGGGAATATGAGTACTTCTTATAGTGTATGGCCAGTTGTGATAGTTCCTTATAACCTTCCACTATAGCTCTACATGAAAGATCCTTATTTCATGATGTCACTTTTGATTCCTGGTCTAAAAGCTCTTGGAAATGATGTTGATGTATACTTAGAGCCGTTGATTGATGAGTTGAAATTCCTTTGGGAGATAGGTGTGGAGACATATGATGCATTTTCAAAGAGTAATTTTCAGTTATGTGTAGCTCTAATATGGACCATAAATGATTTTCCAGCTTATAGTAATTTTTCCTGATGGAGCACCAATGGCAAGTTAGCATGTCCTATTTGCAATCTTGAAACGTCTTCTTGCAGGCTTCAAAATGGACGTAAAACATGTTATCTTGGTCATCGTCGATTCTTACCAGCTAATCATTCTTAGAGGAAAAATGCTAAAGCATTTGATGGTACCAAAGAAAATTGAAGCCCACCGAAACAATTATCAGGGGATCATGTTGTTGAAAAATATAATCAATGTTCTCAGGTGAAGCTCGATTGATTTTAAATTATGTATATATTTTATCTATATTCTTTTTTCTTATTTATACTATTTTCATTAACCAAGTGAATTTTGGAAAGACTATAAGGAAAAGAAAGAATGGAGATACTCTATTACTCAAAAATTGGAGAAAAAAGAGTATTTTTTTCAACTTTCATATTGGAGAACACTTAAGATGCGACGTAATTTGGATGTCATGCATATCGAGAAAATTGTATGTGATAACATAATTGGGACTATGTTGAACATTAAGGGAAAAACAAAGGATACTATAAATACTTGTATTAATTTAGAATCCATAGGTATATGTCCTGAGCTTTATGCAACTCCCACAAGTGATGGCAGGTATGCATTTCACCCTGCATGTTATACACTATCTAAAGCTGAAAAACAAGCATTTTGTCAGTTCTTAATTGTCCTAAAAGTTCTAGATGGCTATTCTTCCAATATTTCTTGATTTGTGAGTCTTACCTAATGCAAAGTTTTTGGAATGAAATGTCATGATTGTCATGTATTTTTCATCAATATCTCCCTTTGGCTATACATGGGTTGCTAGGTAAAGAGATGTGCCAAGCATTACTTGAGTTGTGTACTTATTTAAGAGAGTTATGTGATAAAGTTTTGCATTTTGATGATTTAGAGAGACTTGAAAAATCAATTCCTTTTACACTTTGTAAGTTAGAGAAAATATTTCCTCCATCATTTAAAATATTTCCTCCATCATTTTTTGACATAGTGGTGCATTTAACCATTCATCTTGTCAGTGAGGCTAAACTTGCTGGGCCAGTACAATATCGATGGATGTATCCTATAGAACAATATTTGCGTAGGCTTAAATCATATGTGAGAAATAAGGCACGCTCAGAAGGATCAATTGTTGAGGCATATATTATGCAAGAATGCATGCATTTTTGTTCAAGGTATTTGCATGGAACTGAAACTAGGTTAAATCGTGTTCGAAGAAATTATGAGGGAAGTGATGCA
>JAOSBN010126414.1:0-30943 GCA_027563595.1 Erythroxylum suave
CATCAATTAGGAGTAAACAAATGCAATAGCAGCTATGAAAATGCAGCCAATTTATAATATAAACTTGGCTCAATCAAGAGTGTTTAGCAAATGAAAAACAAAATAAAAATGGTCTTGCAAGACGTAAGAATTGTGGGTGATTAAACTTGGTGGGTGTCATGACACATGTCATAACACACACCACATAATTAATCAAATTAATAAGACATTTTCTAAGGCTAACTATTGTCTCTTGATCTTCAAGCTAATTGTCACCCAATTTTCTATGGAACTTGTCAATAAATCCAGTGCCATTTATCAATAATTGCTACTATCATTAGTCACTTCTTTCTACTAGCATGAATCAACTTGTCTTGCTACTTGACATTTTTCCTAGTCCAAAAATACCCTTAATTTCAAAAATTTCACAATTTTTACCAAAAAATTCTAAATTAATAATATAATTCACCAAATTAGAAATCAAGACAAAATAAGTCACAATTCACATCATAATCATTTAAAATCATTCGTGCCCCATAATATGTCAATTGAGTGCATATACAGTCTTTGTAATGTGTATAATAAATATTCACATGTGTATGCTAATGATATGCATATGTATCAATGCACATTATAATTTCTCAATGTTATTCTCATATACAAAAACCTAGTGTTCTAACCTTGAGTATAGGAGAATGAGATATTACATTATGCATGTTTCTTCATGAAAGCAACCTGAAACATAGACCTTCAAGTGATAAATGTATGGAATTCTTAGGTGAATTGATTAATAGATCTTGATAAAGCGTAGCTATAATTAATAAAACAATTTGAAATATTAGACTCCTGGATAATTTCGATGGTAATATTAAATGATTTTCGTTAATCTTTAACGCACCTAGATAGTTTTTGATTGTTTACATAACTTGAAAAATTAGGTGTTTGATGTTAGAAATTGGTCTCACTAGTTAGTTAGAACCTGAAATACGATTGACTTTGTTGAAGGAAACTACACAAATTCATGTAAAGAAAGTATGTTTAGAGCTTTTCATGGTAGAGGGAGGGAGGGCAAGCTACAATTTGGTACTTTTTAATGAATTAATTATTTCTTTAAGTATTTTATAATTATTAATTTTTACTTAATAACTTCATAATCGACAGCTTGAATAGTAGTTAAAGGTATGATTTTGAGTGATCGTGATCAATCCTCATGGGAATGATACCTATACTACTATATTATAATTAGTTTAGCTTTTATCAAGTTTTTGACATGGTTACTGGAGATTGTATACATAATCTTAGAAGCGCACTTCCTAACTCAAGCATTTTTTCTCTTCTATCTAATTATATTTTTTATTTTTACAAAAAGTTTATGACCATTTATGACCCAATCAAAATGGGGAAAGGCTCATCCATTAGATCCAAAACTTGAGCGTGCATTAATAAATTGAAGAAGGCCAAAAAGAGAACTCATTATTCAAGAGGATATGGCTGAACATCAACAGGGTAATCAAGGTCCATAAAACCTTAGATATAAAGGTAATATTCTAGAAAGAAAGCATGTATTGTGGGACCATGTAGTACTTGCAATTGATAGAGCAAGTTCTAGCATTCACTAGCCTACAATTAAAACCAATAATTTTGAAATAAAACATACCATTATTCAAATGATTCAACATGCATTACAATTTGGTGGTGAAGTAAGCGGGGATCCAAACTTCCGTATAGCTAAATTTTTGGAAATATATGACACATTTAAGTATAATGGAGTTAGTGATGATGACATAAGACTTTGATTGTTCCCATTTTCTGTAAAAGATAAAGCCAAAAGTAGGTTAATTTCATAGCCAGTAGGATCCATCACCACATAGGAAGAGATGGTACAAAAATTCTTGGGCAAATATTTTCCTTCTTCAAAGACTACCAAAATGCGTAATGACATCACTATATTTCTGCAATTTGATGAAGAACTAATGTATGAGGCTTGGGAGAGATTTAAGTAATTGTTTAAAATATGTCCACATCACGATCTTCCAGATTGGCTTCAAGTTCAAACTTTCTATAATGGGCTAAATGCAAATACAAAGAGTCATGTTGATGCAAACTCTAGTGGATCCTTTATAAGCAAAACTCAGAATGTGCATGGTCCTTATTAGAGGAGATGATATCCAATGCCTACAATTGGCCTACTTAAAGGCTATCAAAGAGAGTTGTTTATCAAATTGATGATTCTACAACAACTACAACAAAGTTAGATGCTTTGGCTAAGAAAATAGAGGACTTAATGAGGCCAAAAAGAAATTTTTACGGGGAAGGGCACTGAATCATAATGCCAATCAAGTAATCACTTTAATAATGTTCAATTTATTAAAAGTACTAACTTTTTTTCTAGAAATTTAAAACAAATAATAGCAACTCTTATAACCCCAGTTGGAAGAACCATTCAAATTTTTCCTGGAGGAACAACAATAATAGACCTCCCCCAAAAACTATCCATCAACCTGCTTCTGGACTTCAACAACTGTAAAAGAAATTAATTTTTGAAGAAGCCTTCAAAATACTTACCTTAACCACAACTTCCTTTATTAGTGAATCAAGAGGATTTATGGTAAACACCCAAACTTTTATGAATGAGACAAAGTCAACCTTGAGAAATCAAGAAGCTTCCATTTAAAACTTAGAAACTCAAATGGGCTAACTAACAAACCTAATATCTAGTAGGAATCTGGGAACTGTCCCTAGTAACATTGAGAAAAATCCTACATAGCAACTTTAGGTCATTGAAGTGACTGAGAGAAATAACAAAAAAACCTATACGTAGTGAAGTAAAAAAAGACTCTTACCTATATAAATGTCGATCCAACACCTCCGTTGAACAATCTAAAGTTGAGCCTTTTCCAAATCATTATCAAAGGAAAAAAATAAGTGGAGGAGTGAAAGATAAGGGAAAACAAAACGTGGGAGAATAATCAAAGCAAGGAAAGGTAAGGAGATTCAAGATTCCACTTGTGATCCTCAAAAGGAAGGTGAGTTCTTGTTTCCTTAAAGATTAAAATAACAATAATCAAATAAATAGTTTGAATTTATTCCTTATTTATTTAAGAAACTTCACATCAACATTCCTTTGGTTGAAGCAATAGCTCAAATGCCTTCTTATGCTAAGTTTTTGGAAGATATTTTGTGAAATAAGAAGAAGCCAGAATAATTGTCAGTTGTCACCTTAATTGAGGAGACATCAATGCTCTTGCAACATCACATGCCATAAAAGAAGGAAGATCTAGGGAGTTATACCATTTGTTGAGGAAAGTTTAATCTATTAGAAACCCTTAAATTACTGTGAGCACATAAGTCATGGGCATAGTATGTGAGGTGTCAATACCTCGAGGAGTTGTTGAACTAATCTAATTTGAAGTTATCTAAGGCCTAAAGAATTATTAAAATGAAATTGGAAACTACACAAAAAAGTAAAAACGTGAAGATGAATGATTGGAATTAAAATGTAAAATTAACATACAGAGTCAAAATAAGCACTACTAAATTAACAATGGAAATCACAAAAGGAAGATTAGTCGAATATGAAAAAGGGGATTTATCCTATTATCAAATGCTAACATGATTACTTTTGAGTTAGTATGGTAAATTTCAAAGTGTGGATTACTCTCTCTCGAGTTATAATTATTAAATCCTAAATCATAACCCCTAATTGAATTGTGGAATTTACAATCTCTTAATTAACAAAAAACCTACAATTCCAATCAGATCTTAAGCCCACTAACAGACAACTGGGTCCTCACATAAGTTCTCTCTTCATCTAAATTCTCGATTTGATTATTTGTATGATCTATTAGATTTTTTAACTCTCATTACCTCATCTAATTCTATCAATTCACTCTCTCAATTTATTATAAAGCATGCAACAAGAAATAACCACAACACCTAATGTATTAATATAAAAAGAAATCACATTAACATTGATTTAGGAACACATCCTAAAAGAAGTTTAGAACATCATCATCAAAATTCAATCACCAACAAATCCATCTTATATATTCAAATGAAAGAACAATTGTAACGCTCCACTTCCACTTGACTCCTTTGTAGACATCTTGAGGACGTTCGAAATAGGCACCATGAAGGCGGCGAGTTAGAGCAATCATATTTACTTATATGGCATCATACATAAGTAACACAAATATCCAAAAAATCAATTCCTCATTTAATTTATAAAACATAATACACTATAGTTTTTCATACATAATCCATACATACAATATCAAAAGCTTATAAAAATTTGTTACACTTTTTACAAATTATACTACGGAATTATACAAAAACTCTATCTAACTATTTAGTCACAACTGATCGACCTTTGAGCCATTTCTTGATCATAAAATGTAGTACTAGGTTTCTTCTAATTTGTCTTAGAAGCTAAGTCTCTTCAATCATGCTTGAAAAGCCACGTTATAATTTTGATAAGCTTTGCGAACTCAATGAGCGAACCATGCTAGATGTGCTCACTCATGTCAATTTACACAAACAGTTTACATTTGAAATTCATAGACAATTTATATCATCATATAATGAACATCACTTCCCTAATCCTCATATTGCATAAAATACAATTTTGTTCACTTATTCCATATTTCTCATTTAGAGCAGTTCAAATAAACCATTTCAATTATTCAAAACATACATATCAAAATGTATATGCAATGCACATGTGACTCACTTTCAGCTGTTACATTGTTGTGACTGAGTGGCTTTTAATTGTCTCATATGTATCTATTGTAGATATCGTACTCATTTTAGATACTGAGCCTATGGCTCTTATAGACATTACGAGCCTATCTCTTTTTTGCTGGCTACTACGGTCACAACGGCCTTTATATGATCATACATTTCAATGTAATGAGATATATGAATTCACATATATGCAGTCAATCACTTTTATTCAGCCCACATTGACTTTTCATAATTTCGTCGAACCATAGTCCAGCATTCAATGTTTCGTTGAGAACACTTATTTCCTTCTTATGCACATTCAATGAAGTAGTTTCAATATGATCTCAGCTATCAAACTCCTTGGACCACCAATATCTGGAATCATCACATTCACATTATTATCAGTGCAATAATTTAAATTTAAGCAAATACAAGCAATCTTAGTGAGAACTTCTAGGTTACTCACAATACGCTCCTAATAGCCATTGCCTTGATGTCTTGATAATGTCTGGATTGTTTTGTTTTGTTTGCGCTTCTATATTATGCAATACACACACATTTGCACATTACTAAATTTCTCAATCATATAAGTATTCAAACATTTACATTTGTATATGTATTATGTATAATTATGCTTAATTTGACTATTTCTGGGTATGTATCTTTAATTTTCGAATCTTAATCATTCTTATCTTAAAACTCATATATGCCTTATTTGAACTTAAGTTTACTACCCTAATTAACTTGATCATTCTAAGTTCATCAATCAATCATTCACCAAGGTTATTCTAGCATTATGTGATCATATAATAACCAAATTTTCATTTATCTTTACTTAATATACATCGTTCATCTCTAAAAGTCACATTAGCTTTCATAAGATCAATTTCATTTCTAGATCTTTAAATTTTCCAAATTTTTGATACATTTATATCATCTATCTATTCTTTAGTTATAACCTCAATTATCACCCTAAACATATCAAACATTTAATTACCTAATCATGCGCCAAACTAGGTTCATTTCAAGCCTTATTCAAGTCAAAATGTATCATAGGAAGATACTTTGGCATTTGTTGTTTCGAACATCACACAAAAGAAGAAGAATTAAAGTTAAAGGCCATTCCCATGATCATGATTATACTAGCAGAAACTTTGTAGCCATTCTCATCCATGTTTTATAGATTTCTAACTCTTTACTTATATATTCAACACCTAATGCATAGTTCATCATTCCTAGCTTAATTCGTCATCATTTTCACCTCAATTTTAACTTAAAATACCTTTTAAACAAATCATACATTATTGTTCATCAGTCATACAAAAATAGAACATCAATATATATACATTCATCATCAACATTTCAGCATACTTTATTAACACCATTTTCATCATCACATTATAAACTATCATCCTAGTTCTTCTCTTTTCAAGACACTACACTTGCCTTTCCTTTAACTTCAAACTCAATCTAATTCATTTCTTTCTAAAACAACCAAGAATCCATGTTTTTAATACACTTGAAACAAAACCTGGGTATATCATCCTTTCATAAAATTTCTACTTTCTTTCAATACCATTATAATGATCATTCTATCTCAAAAGCATTCCTATAACAATTCATGAATTATTACTCATCATAAACACACAAAAAAAGACATAATTATACCAATTTTTCTCATCCACGTTTTAGCATTTTCCACTCCATCAACATTTTTAATATATCTCTAACTATCATCAAAACATTTCTAATTAACACAACCCATAAAGATCATTGAGATTATTACTTATTTTAGCTCCAAGGCTTCTTTAAATCCTATAAAACCTAGCTCCCAAGAATCACATGATAATCATCATTTAAGGATCATTAGGCTAGGTTTTTGGTAACAAAGAGGAAGAAGACAAAAAGGATCTTGAAGTGGTAGTGTAAGATTTTCACAAAAATCAATGTGATGAGGGTTGGTGAGAAGATCATAAGTGGAGATAAGAAAGTGAAGACGATGAGCTTATAGACACAAAATGAAAGATTGTATACATATTGGTAGTGTAGTGGGTTTAATTAGCAAGGTAAAAATGCTTGGTAGGTGTCATAAGATGTGTCATGACATTGCTATTAATGTGAACTACCACATAATTCTTAATAATTTTTCCATTGTCACTTAGTTTCTATGTCATTTGTCACCCAATTTTCTATTCCATTTTTCAATAAATCCTAAAGCCATGAGTCAATTATTTCTATTGCCATTCTTCACTTATTTCTACTACGATAGTTTAATTGCCTTGCCACTTGGTATTTTTCCTATTCTAAAAATACCCATGATTTTAAAAATCTCCTAAAATTTGACAAGTAAATTCTAAATTACCAATTATAATTAATCAACCAAAAATAAGACATAAAATTCACCAAATCAAAACTTATGACATATAATTCATAATTCACAATACGATCATTTAAAAATCATTTATACCCCTGAATATGTCAATTGAATGCATATACAGTCTTTGTAATATGTACAAAAATCAATATTCATGTGTGTGTATGCTAATGTTATATATAGGCATGAAATGCATTTCCTAATTTCTCAATGCTATTTCTTATTTACAATATTTTAAGGGTTCTAACCCTTAGTTTGGGAACATGGGATATTAAAATTCACCCCTCCTTAAGAAATTTCGTCCTCGAAATTCTTACTTGATCGTTCAAATAGATAAGGGTATTGATTCCTTATGTGCTCCATTTCCCATGTAGCTTCTTCACTCGAATGAGTCTTACAAACTACTTTCATCAATGGAATCACTCGATTTATTAATTGCTTCGTCTAGTATCCCACTATCTTTACCAGTTCCTCAATGTAACTCAAATTACTCGCAATCTCTTAAGTCGGTAACACATGTGTTGGACTAGAGAGATATCTCCTAAGTTTACTCACGTGAAACACATTCTGAGTCTAAGACATCTCAATCAGTAAGGCTAATTTACAAGCCAATGGTCTAATTCTTTCAACTATCTAATAAGGAACGATGTATCTAGGGTTTAGCTTGCCCTTTTTTCTTAACCTCAACAGTGTAAGCTTCTCCAAAATCTTAAAGTAAATCTAGGGTCTCTGTCTGACATAATGGACATTGCAACCCTATGTAATCTTATTACCTCATTCACATATCTCTGGCTAACTGATCCAGTTTATTAGTCTCTCTCATTGACAAGAAATGGGTTGACTTTGTCAATCAGTCCACAATAACCTATGTAGCATTATGTTTCCTCATAGTTCTAGGCAAATCTGTAATAAAGTCTATATTGATTCTCCCCCATTTCACAATGATTGTAACTTATCAACTGGAGCCTGAGCTCTACTTTAATCTATTGGCAAGTTAAACACTTAGCCACATAGTCAGTCACTTACATTTTCATCCCTGGCCACCAGAAATGTTGTTTTAGTGTGTTATACATCCTGATAGTACCAAGATGCATATCATAGTGTACTATATGTGCTTACTCTAAAATCTCCTTTCTCAGATTATTCATATCGGGTACATAGTCTTTGTTTCAACCACAATGTCTCATTCCTCAATTCAAATTCAGCATTCAAGTTCACTTTCATTTTCTCAGCAAGCTTTATAATTTCAGGATCTTTACTTTAAACTTTTCTAATTCTGTCATGTAATACAGATCTCATTTTCAACATGGCTATTAAGACCTCATTCTGCCCGAAATTTAACTCAAGTTTCAATACTCTCAAGTGCACTAAGTTAGGCAACTTTGATAACTATACTTATTTTACATTGCCATCTAATTTTTTACTTGATGCATCAGTTACCAAATTAGCTTTTCCAGGATGATACTCAATTGTCTAGTCATAATCCTTTTAACAATTTTATCCATCTTCTCTATCTCAAATTTGGCTCTAGCTGTCTTAAAAAATAATTCAAACTCTTATTATCAGTATATATCTGAAATATCTCTCTATATAGGTAATGTCTCCATATCTTGAGAGCAAAATCCACTGCAACAAGTTCTAGATCATGAACTGGATAATTGAATTTATGAGACCTTAACTGTTTGGATGCATATGCTATCAATTTGCATGCTATATCAGAACACATCCTAACCCCTGGTGTGAAGCATCACTGTACACCACGTAACTTCCTAATCTTGATAGAGTATTTAACACCGGTGTTGTAGTTAACTGATGATTTAGTTCATCAAAACTCCTCTAACATTCATCATTCTATCGGAAAGGCACATTCTTCCTTAGAAGTTTTGTCAAAAGGGCTTAGATTAATGAGAACCCCTCAACAAACCTTTTATAATAATTAGCTAATCCTTAAAAACTTCAGATCTTCACATATTTCTTAGAGCTTCCAATTTCATCACTGTTTCTACTTTCTTTAGATCCACCTGCATGCCTTGTCCAATTACTATATACCCCAAGAACACTACTTGATCAAGCCAAAATTCACACTTACTGAACTTGGCATACAATTACTTCTCTCTCATAATTTTTAGGACTAACCTCAAATATTCAATATGCTCCTCTTTGCTTTTTGAATACACCCAAATGTCATCGTTAAACACAATCACGAATCGATCTAGGTAGGGTTGAAATACCTTATTCGTCAAAACCATAAAGGTAGTAAGTGCATTTGTCAACCAAAACGACATCACTAAAACCTCAAAATGCCTATATCTAGTCCTGAATTCACTCTTCGGTATATCAGCCTCTACTATCTTCAACTAATAGTACCCTGATCTAAAGTCTAGCTTAGTGAATATCTGATCTCCCTATAATTGATCAAGCAAGTTATCAATTCTCGGCAATGGATACTTGTTCTTCACTGTCACCAGATTTAGCTGCCTATAATCAATACGCAGTCTCAAAGTCCCATCTTTCTTCTTCACAAACAAGGCTGGGGCTCCGTAAGGTAACACACTTAGTCTGATGAAACCCTTATCCATTAACTCCTGTAATTGAGCCTTAAGTTCCTTAAACTCCACAGGTTCCATCCTATATAAAGGGATAGAAATAGAAGCAGCACTTAGAACTGAGTCAATCATAAACTCCATTTCCCTATCTAAGGGTAAACTAGATAACTCAGCAGGAAACATATCCAGGAATTCCCTAACAACAGGAATATCCTATACCATCTGCTTAGCATAGGTATCAACTACATGGGCCAAATAAGCCTCACTTCTACCTTAGATCAGTTTGAAAGCACTCATGAATGAAATTAATCTGGCTGGCACTACTTGACTAACACCTCGAAGTATTGCTCTTGCCCAATTAGGAGATTCTATTATCACCTCCTTAGTATAAAAGTTCATTATAGCCCTATGAGTAGTGAGCCAATCTATACTTAGGATCAGGTCTATCTCACTTAACTACAATATAATCAGACAAGCTTCTAACTTTGCCTGATCAACTCAAATTGTACACCTCTTACATACCTCTCCTATAACTGTAGTACTACTTATTGGAGTACTCACTTCTAATTTCAATTCAACATTTCTCTATAATAATACAATTTAGATGCCAAATGTGGTGTCATAAAATAATGTGTAGATCCTGGATCTAACAAAGCAAAGTTTCAAAATTAAAGACATTTAACACACCTGCTACCACATCTAGGGAGTTCTGAGCCTCTTATCTGGTAATCGCATAGACTCTAGCCTACTACTATGGTTGCTCGCCATTCGTAAGGTTACACATGCTACGTTTTACTATTTATATCCTTGGCAAATTTTTCAAGCACATAGGTCGTTCATGAAGTACCTAAGGTGTCGATCATAGAATGAAGCCTAATCTACTCCTAAAATCTAAGGTCACCCTAAACTATAATAAATTTAAACAAACAACAAATGCAATAATTAAATCAATCAATAATCAATTATGAGAATTTAAAGTGCCAAAGAGTAATAAAATAGCAATCACTCAACCCAAGGAAATCACCAAGTGAGAGAAAGGGGATTCTAATTCAAAACTAAAGAAAACCTAACCGATTATGAAATTACTGAATTGATGGATCTAGATGGTCCTAGGGTGAATTACTCTATCTCGAGTTATAATTCTTAACCCTAATTGATAATCCCCTATTCAAATTATGAAATTGTTATCTCTCGATTCACAATTGATCTAAAACCTAAATTAGTTCTAAAATAGTCTACTATCCTATCAGGAATTTGTGCTCGATCTCTCGTTACACGACTCTACCAGTTTAATTTAATTCTCTACTTATTAATTCACCTAAATCTCGTTAGCTCAAACTGATTATTTTCAACTAGCTCACCCTTTTAATTTTTTTCCGAATTATTAAGAGAAAAATTGAAATCACATTCAAATCAATAAAAACACAATTAATTAAATTTCATTAATCTCAGTAGTCAAAATCCGAAGGTGAGTACAAACATAACTCAACATTCAACATAACGATTCTTAACACCTATTTCAATTCTATACATGAATAAAACTGAAATAAATGGAAAATAATGCCAAGAATGAAATCTTGGAAGTGGAAATAGTGGGAAACCAGTTGTGCCATTTAGCTCATCTCCGTGTCTCTCTTCCTTCGTCTCCTTCCTCAATCTCTTAATCTCTATCTAGGTTTCGTTTGGAGTTAGCTGAATCGAGCTCTCTTGCATAACTCTTTAGGCTCTCTAAAAACTGTTGAATATAACACATCATACTCTGTTTACTTTGTGGAAGCCTTAGCTCAAAGTTAGGGTCAAAATGGTATGAAAAATCTTCCGAAACTTGAGTTTTCACATTGGTCAAATGCAGGGCATGATCGTGGCCCTTCTTGCCACGATCGTGCCCCATTATGGACGATCATTGCCTAACTGGACACTCTCTATTATGATCATGCTCCAAGTGCACGATTGTGGCCTGTCTCTTGTTAGCTCGTCCTTCTCTGTCACGATCATGGCCCAAAGTGCACGATCCTCGCCTATGTCTTTAGACCGAAACTCTGCGCATCTTTTTTGTTCTTCACCGTTTAACTTGAAAAACTATCACACACATCAAAGTACCTCAAAAATATAACAATTAAGCTTGAAGACTCAAACTAACCCATAAAAACACATAAACACAAAAACTAACATAATTGAGCCCTAAATGAACACTCGACACGAAAATTTATACTAAATACATAACAAATTACACCCTAAATCATCATGCAATTCATAACTATCAATTGCTACGCACCTCAATCTTGATAGTAGAACTCGCTGAACTCACTCTACCTCTACCTTTGGTTCTCTGTCCAAATTCACTAGCTCGACTTTATTGGATAGTTGTCTCAGTTATTGCTCAGCCTCTTATTCTAGACTGTGCCCTAAAATCTACAGTATAGTCTCTAATCTGATGCTTGTAGGAGCCACATTGAAGGTAAGCTCCTATTAACTTCCAACATTCTCCATTGTGCTTCTTTCCACAATGTTCACACTACTATATCTGCCTAGATACTAGACCTCTACCATTTCCATACTACATTAAACTACCTCTCTGTCTAAACCCTAGCTATCTTGATCTAGTCGGCGATCTAAAGGATTTATTTTGGCTTTTATTGTATCTTCTGCCAGAATCAACTTCGGATTCAACCTGTCTCTTCATTCTGAAATCTTATTTGTATTCCCCTTATCCATCCTTTAATAACTATTCTATTCTGATCGAGGTAACTCTCAACTTAATAAAACTACTCAAATTCATTATAACTAACTTCATCCTTATTTCTATGTTCAATCCATCTTCAAACCTCATACCCCATCAACTCAATAAATCTTATCTTATACTTTGCTATACTAAGATTGGCTTGCTTCAGATCCAAAAACTCTTTCATCTTCTTGTCCAAAATAAATCTTTGGCATATAGTTCTCCTTGAAGACTTTTAGGAATTCTTCCCACTTTAAGCTACAAGGTCGGGTGGCACTGCCTAAAATAGTCTTCCACCATTGATATGCTAGACCTTGCAGTAGTGAAACCACGTAGTCAAACTTCTTGTCTAACTCCCATTCCATCTGATTGAAAATCCTTTTAGTTTTTCCTAACCATCCTTCAGCCTCAGTAGGGTCTGTACCTCTGTAGAAGTCCACAACCCCCTACTTTCTCAATTTATCATACCTTCTTTCCTTTCTCTTCGGAATTCTTGGAGGCATTTGGTTAGGTTGAGGTACAGAAGACTCTCTATTAGATAGTAATTGCTATAATAGACAATAATAGTAATTATTATTCGAGTTTCTCACTATATATCATGTCTAATGTTTTTATATGTCCCTATGGATGCCAAACCATGCTCTGATACAAAAAATTATAATGTACCACCTTCATGAGACACCTCCCCAAAATCTTGAGGATTTTCGCAAACATGCATCGTGAAAGTGGCAGGTTAGAGCAGTCACATTCACTTATATGGCATTATTCATAAGTAACACAAATATCTAAAAATTCAATTCCTTATTTCATTTATAAAACATAATACACTGTAGTTTTTCATACATAATCCATATATACAATATCAAAAGCTAATCAGAGTCTACTGCTCTTTTTAGAAATTATACTACATGAAAGAGGAATTATATAAAAACTCTATCTAACTCTTTAGTCTCAACTGACTGACCTTTGAGCCATTTCTTGAGCCCAAAATGTAGTGCTAGGTTTCTTCTACTTTGTCTTAGAAGCTAAATCTATTCTCTTCTACTTTAAAAGCCATATTGCAATTTTGCTGAGTCTTGTGAACTTAGTGAGAGAACCATCCTTGATGTGCTCACTAATGTCAATTCACACAAACAATTTACATTCAAAATTAACAAATACTTTATATTATCTCATAATGAACATCACTTCACTAATAATCATATTGCATCAAATACAATTTTTTTCACTTATTTCACATTTCTAAGCCATTTCAGTCATTCAAAACAAACATATCAAAATTTATATGCAATGAACATATGACTCACTTTCAGTTGTTACTTGTTGTGACCAAGTGCCTTTTTAACTATCCTGTATCTATTGTGGATGCCAGGTTCATTGATAGCTATTCTATTTTTGTTGTCGATACTGGGCTCATTTTACATACTAAGCCTGTGACTCTGATACACATTCTAAGCTTTAAGCTTTTTTCACTGGCTATTTCGGTCCTAACTACCTTTATCTGATCATGCATTTCAATGTAATGAGATACAATAATTTGCATACATCCAGTCAATCACTTTTATTCAGTACACATTCACTTTTTATAATTTCATAAGAAAATAGAGTGGCATTCGATGTTTCATTAAGAACACTTATTTCTTTCTCATTCACATTCATTGAAGCATTTCCATTATGATCTCGACTATCAAAATTCTCAAACCATGAATATCCACAATCATCACATTCACATCATTATCATTTCAATAATTTAAATTTAATCAAATACAAACAATCTTAGTGAGAACTTATAGGTTACTTATAATACGCTCCAAATAGCTATTGCCTTAATGTCCTGGAAATATCTGAATGTTGTCATTCTACTTGCACACCTATACCATGCAATACACACACACATTTACAAGTTACTAAATTTCTCAATCACATAAGTATTCAATCATATACATATGTACATGTATCATGTATAATGCATGCTTAATTTAACTATTTCTGGGTATGTATCCTTAATTTTTGAATCTTTGTCATTCTTATCTCAAAACTTATATATGTCTTAATTGAACTTTTGTTTACCACCCTAGTTAACTTTATTATTCTAAGCTCATTAATTAATCAATCACCAAGGTTATTCTAACATTATTTGATCACATAATAACAAAAATTTCATTTACCTTTACTTAATACACATCATTAATCTCCTTTGAATCACATTAGCATTCATAAGAGCACTTTCATTTCTATAATCTCTCTAAATTTTCCAGAATTTTGATACATTGATATCATCTGCCTCTTCGTTAGTTATAATCTCAATTATCACCCTAAGCATATCAAACATTTAATCACCGAATCAATCATCAAACTAGGTTCTTTTGAAGGCTCATTCAGTCTTAAAGGCATCATAAGAAGGCACTTTAGCATTTATTGTTTTGAACTTCATACAAATGAAGAAAAATTCATGTTAAAGGTCATTACCATGATTATGGGTGAATTCTTAAGATCCTAGGTTATACCAGCAGAAACTTTATCATATCCAAAATTTTTCTAGCTATTCTCATCCATATTTTCTAGATTTCTACCTCTTTACTTACTACATTCAACACCTTATGCATAGTTCATCATTCCTAGCTTAATTCCTTATCATTTTCACCTCCATTTTAACTTAAAGATAGCCATCAAATAGATCATACATTATTGTTCATCAACGATAGAACGTCAACATATATATCATCAATGTTTCAGTATACTTTATTAACACCATTTTCATTATTACATTATCTTTAAACTATCATTCTAGTTCTTCTCTTTTCAAGACACTACGCTTGCCTTTTCTTTAACTTCAAACTCAATCTAATCCGTTTCTACTACAACCAATAATCAATGTTTTTAGTACACCTAAAATAGAACACAAGTATATCATCCTTTTATAAAATTTCTACATGCTTTCTCAAAAAAATTCCCATAACAATCTGTGAATTATTAGTCATCATAAACACAAAAACAATACATAATTATACCAATTTTTCTCAACCTTGTTTCAGTAGTTTCCACTCCATCAACATTTTTAATCTATCTCTGACTATCATCAAAACATTTCTATTTAACACAACCATAAATATCATTAAGATTTATTGTTTTAGCTCCAAAGCTTCTTCAAATAATGTAAAACCTAACTCCTAAGCAACACAGGATCATCATCATTTAAGGAGGAATAGGCTAGGTTTTTGGTAACAAAGCGGAAGAAGATAACAAGGATCTTGACGTGGTAGTGTAGGATTTTGACAAAAATCAACGTGATGAGGGATGAGAAGATCATAATTGGAGAGAAGAAAATGAAGAAGAAGAGCTTATAGAGACGAATGAAAGATGGCATACAAATTGATAGTGTCATAGGTTTAATTAGTAAGGTAGAAATGCTTGTTAAGTGACATTTACCACTTAATCAAATTTTCTACTTACGTATTAACGTGAACTTGATAGCTGTGCATTAGTCTATATTTTTCTAAGTAATTGGCATGTGCTTCTTGCATAATAGTTGATTATTGTTGTAGTTTAGGATTCATTTTGCATGTTTTCATTGAGTTTGATCTTCATTGTTGCTCTTTTGTGTTTGACATTAATTTAGGGTAATAATTGATTATTTTTATATATGAAGTAAGATGGAGCAAATTGGAGATTAAGCTAGAGATCAAAGAGGAGAAGAGAAGAGGGAACCTTCTATTGCAAATTCCTAAAATCGTGGGAATCAGCTAATTCCCACGATCATGGGATCTTTAATCCGAGACATTATGCAAGGTTAACTTAAACTTTAGGGTTTGAGGACAATAAAACATAATTAAGCCTCTATAGGTGAGAGGGGATGGGAACCCTCTGTAGAAAGAGCCTCTTTGGGTGAAGAATACAAGCTTTGAGCCTTGTGGAAGGTCAAGATTCAAGAATTATCATTAAGATTGGGGAAAATAGTACATTAACAACAAAATTTCTTGATTTTGGCAAAGAAGAGAAGCAGTTTCCTTTATTCAATTTTCTATGTTTTTATTTTTTCTAATCTTTGTAAGATGAATTATTTGAGTGTTAATGATGTTATGGAGACCATGAGTGGTTAATTTAGTTTTAGGGAATACTTTTGACTTTTTTTTAAAACTCGTATTTTATTGAATTGAATGAAAGTTGTCTTTGTTGATTATTGTTTGCATTCATATCTTGTAATAAATCGAGAAAGTAAGTAAGGTTATTTGTGTAGGATTATACAACAAGAGTTGACAACCTATAGACTTACAATCATTAAGTTAATCGATCTGTTAGAACAGAGATCTTGGCTAAGTTAATAGATCACCTATAGAATAACTTAATGACTAGTTAAATTGGTGGAGTGATTAGGTAGGTGGAGATATCGCTTAATCGGTTTCATTTAATTTGATTAGGAACAATTAGTTACACCTTAAGAGATGGTAGTTAATATAATTAGACGTCTTAGTTGAGACACAATTTGATTAATAAAATAGGAGGGAGAAAGTAATCTTGAGTCTTTAAATTCTTGATTCCAATTTTCAACATTTTGGTTTTGTCTATTGTTCATTGTAAGTCTTTCAATTTCAATTTAATTTCCATATGATTATGTATTAAACAATTTTATTTCTTAAACAAAGTTGATCTAAGTTAAGTGGTGTCTGGACATAAATCCCTCTGGGATTAATATCTGTTTTCTAACTATAAGTCACGATCTATAAACTTTTTAGCATAAAATAAGTAGATTTGTTTTGCATAAATTAAACTCAATAAGTTTTGGCTGTTGTTGCCCGGGATTGATTGTTTAACATCTTGTTTAGTTTAGATTACTTTGATTTAAGAGCTTTTGATACTTTTCCTTGTCTAATTATAGGTGCATGAACAAAAGGAGTATGCGAAGAGCGAAAGAAGTTAGTAAAGACGAGTTTCTCGATATCAAAAGACATTAAAGAGAGCTAAGATGAGCGAAGTGACTAAATTTTTCACAAAAATATATGGTTAGAGAAGGTTATCAAAGAGGACCGAACAGAACGCTGATGGACCTCGTAAGGCTAGGATTTAGTCCTCAAGGAGTTATGAGGCCGGTGGTTTAAGCAAACAATTTCGGGATAAAGCTGGCACTTCTTAACATTTTCCAGAATAGTTTGCAGTTCTACGAGCTATTTAGCGAGGATTAGAATTTCCACATTGCCAATTTTTTAGAGATTTGCGACACGTTTCAGTTTATTGGAAATTCACGTGATTCTGTTAAGATGAGATTGTTTTCTTTCGCATTGAAAGATCAAGTAAAGAAGTGATACAACTCATTGAATTCGGGACAGATTACTACTTGGGAGCAGCTTCCCCAAGCATTCCTTGCGAAGTACTTTCTATCAACCAAGATGAAGAGGATAATCAAGGATATTACAAATTTCCAGTAGAATGATAGGGAATCTCTCTATGAAGCTTAGGAGAGGTTTAAAGAATTGTAAAAAATTTGTCCCCACCATAACCTTCCAGGGGAGTTCCTGCTATAGACATTTTATCATGGCGTGAATTTGAGCACGAGAGCAAACATTACTGCACCAGCTGGAGGTTCATTAATGAGGAAGATTATGGAAGTAGCTGATGATCTTTTGTAGGAGTTGGTGAGTAACAGTTGCCTATGGTTTAGCGAGAGGAGCAGATAGGGCCAGAAGGAACAAAAGCTATGATACCAATTGAATCTGTTACTGTTTTGTAGACTCAAATCACGGCCGTTATGAAGCAGCTGAACAACATGCAAGGAGCATCTTCCTCTGTAGCTAAAACAATGCAAGCACAATGTGATATGCATAAATAGAACAACTATGGCTCCGCTGAGCATTTTCTATTGGGATTCAGTGGAACTGAACAGATAAGTTACTTGGGCCAGTCACAGAGAGGTAATAATTCGTACTCCAATATTTATAATCCAGGGTAAAAAGACCACCCAAATTTTCCTTGGAGTAATAACAATGCAGGTGGGCAAGTGAGAATGCAAGGAACATTAGGATTTTAGCAGGAACGAATTGGAGCAATGGAAAGTAAGTTTATGGAGATTTTTGGTTCCAAACTAACAGCTCAAGAAGAGACTAAAAAAAGAATGTTTGCTAGCCAAGAGAAGAGTGATTGAACCTAAGTCTTCCATATTATTTAGTGATATTTTCATGGTTTTTGTTATACTTTTTGGTCCTTTTTGTTAGATATTTCACTTAATTTAGCTTAAGAGTGCTTGTTTTGAATTAATATAGTTTGAGGGTAAAATTTTCATAATTAGTTAATAATTGCACTCACTTGGTTTCTTGAATTAATATAGTTTGAGTGCAATGCATGGCTAGGCGTTTCTTTTCCTCTTAAAGGTCTAGTAATGGCTGGAGTTTAATGAGTGTAAAAGGGGAGTAGTTTAATCTATGGTTTTGTTATAAATTTATAAATTCGTAGGTCTAGGATTTGTGATTTGTAGTTAAGCTACTTGATTATAGTTTTAATCAAATTTTGGATATTCATTATGTGTATTTTGGCTTGGTTTATGTAGAACTTTGAGCTTAAATATATGAAGCCTCAGATATGTCTATTTGTAATCTTCTTGATTCTCTCTTATCTTGCACGGTTTTGTTTGATATTGAGTTGATTCTGCATTTCATTTGACCTATTGCATTAGCTGATCCGACCACACATACTACAAGCACTTAATAAGATCTTAAGAAATGGAGTCCCATTGATTAAGATCCCAGACTTGAAGAGTACTTTAAGGATTACCATTTCGAAGCTTAGTGATTTCTACTCTCGCTTAAATCAATTTCGAACTATGATAGCCAGAGCTCACTTTTAAGAGGACTCTATCACTGGTTAATCTCCTGTGTTTTTCATCTTTCCATTTTCTATATCCCTAAAATCCAAAAATTCATTTTACATTCAATTTAGTTCATTCAATTAAAGATTTCAAAAATCAAAACCCCCATTTTCCCAATTAGTTTGCATAGCATGGCATATAGCTTAACTTAGGTCCATTCATTTTAGGTTCTGATTAAGTGAACGACCTGAGGTTACACCCTATAGTGAAATGCTTGGAGTATTTTCATTCAACCTACAAGGGCTTAATGAACAAGGTATGAATCAAATGGCGCCGTTATCAGGGAACCAAGAAATTGGTTCTCTAGGTTAACTTCTGTCATTTTGCTGCTAGATAGGTTAAGAGCCTTTAGTTTGCATTCTAGATAGTTTAGCTTCATACATGTCAATAGTATAGGTTTTCAATTTGCATAGCATCAAAATTTTTGGAAATACAAACAAAGATACTAATTTTCTTCATTTTTCATACTTAGCATTTTAGATCTGCATAGTTCAGAGTCCTGTTTACTGCTTTTTGGGAATGTTCATCAAGGCCAACTCCTTGTTTATGGCTAACTTGTACGATTTTATGAGGATTCCTCTCTAGACATTTACGTCGTGGTCGACTCCTGGCTTCGTCACGGTCAACTTTCCTCCATAGCTTTGAAATTTTCTTTACCTGTGTATACATACTTTTACTTACCCCCACACTTGCATCCATCATATTTCATCTTTTTACTTGACTTTGTGAGCTTGCAAGTCAATTCTGTTCATTTTTATTCTCTTTTGAATTTTCCTTTGCATGCCCCAACAAACCAAACTCCTACCCTTTAACCCTGAAATTGAAAAAAATTAGAAAGGAGAAGAGAGTAGAAGGGAAAGCAAGGTAGTTGTTAAAGAGGAAACTATCTCAGTAGAGTCTAGCTTGTCAAGCAGTGAGAGTGAATCATTAGAAAGGCAGGTAATGGCTAAAAATCCAGCTAATCTGCAAAACCAAAACCTTAATGCTAACCAACCTAGGAATGGTGATAATGGAGGTAATGGGGAGCAGGAGCGAGTTGGTAAGAATAATGGAAACCTTAGGAGGAGGACCATTAGGGAAGCTACTACCTCTGATGCGAATTTACTGCTGCTTGTCCTATTTTTGATGTGATTTTTGAGATAAAAGGATTGCTTATTTAACTCTCTTCCTAAATTTCATGGTTTGAAAGGAGGAGACCCCTACATTCACTTGCAATCGCTATCCATGATTTGCCAGAGCATGAAACCAGTAGGCACCTCTCTAGATCAAGTGTTGTGGAAAGTCTTTCATCTATCATTCGAGGGTAAAGCAAGGGAGTGGTATATGAGCCTTCCAAGGCATGTGGAAAATGCCTACCACTATTAGGGAAATTCAAGGAAGGCGTTCTTGAAGAAATACTTTCCTGCTTTTAGAACTTCATCAATGAGAAAGGAAATTTGCTCCACGCTACACTTTGTTAAGTCCATCTATGATTATTGGAACCATTTTTAGGATGTATTGTCAAGATGCCCTCACCATCAAATACCAGATGAGCAGTTGATGTAGTACTTTTATGATGGGCTGAAGAGTCAAGACAAGGGTATGTTGTATGCAGCCTCAGGAGGTTCACTTATAGACCTCACTGCTAAAGAGGTTTGGGATCTGATTAAGAAAATGGCTCTGAATCACCAACTGTATAGTGCTAGGGACACTAAAGGTATATATGAGCTGGGAGCTTCAACAGTTCACTTTAGATGAACGGAAACTTTTGAGTCTAAGGTCGACTATTTGGAGAGTAAAATGACTACTCCACTATCTCTCATTACTATAGAGTTGAAAAATGTGAGTGTGCATCGTCCACTAGCCCTATGGATTTTACTGCACCTAGTTGCGAAACATATGGTTCTATGATACATATTTCTAATGTCTATCCCAACGTTATGAAGAGGTATCTGTTATCTATCAGGGTCAGCCGACTCAAAAGTGAGACCCTTATTCTAATACATATAATGAGGGATGGAAATCAAATCCTCGACTTGGTTAGAGAAATGAAGAGAGTAGATCTCCAAACATATTCTAGCGAGGTGGAGGGGCTGGTCCATCTACTAAGTAGTTCCAAAACCAATAGCAAGCTTTAGCTTTTCCACAAAAGGAAGACTTAAATCAACTCTTGCATAAAATGATGGCATTGATAAAGGAGGAGAGGACTTCTAGTGACAACTAGTTCAATTCCCTAGCTTCTTTAATTCAATAAGACTCTTTGAAGAAAGCCAATAGATCCAATGCCTTAGAGAAAAGAATGGAGTAATGGGAGACAAAAGCTGAAAACATCAACTCCTATGTCACTGAGTTATCCAATAACATGAGTGAGCAATAAGCTAGAAGCAGTGGCCCTATTCCATCAAACACTGTTATAAACCCTAAAGGTTTGAATGCCATCACTCTTAAAACTGGATAGTAAGTGAAGTTCCGTGATGAGGATGAGGAAGTAGTTGAGGAGGAGAATGAATATGATGAGTTGCCTCCCATACCTGTAAAGGAAAAAAACTCTGAAAGCTCTAAGAAGAGATCATTATTAGCTGAAAAGGAGTCCACATTTTTAAATAACAAGGATCAAAATTTAAAAGCAACTATAAACAAGTAATAGCAAGGGAGCATGTTGAGTCAAGTAAGCATGGAGCCAATAAAACCACTGGTAAGGAGTTAAATCTTAAAGACCTCCTTTTCTTAATTCCTATTTGATGAGCAAAAGACTGACTGAAACTAGCATGAAAAAGATATTATCGATTTGTTTATTAGAGTAGAAGTCAATATTCCTTTGCTTGATCTTATGAAATGGGTTCTTGCTTATGTCAGATACCTTAAGGACATGTGTACGCATAAGAGGAAGTTTAGGCCAAATGAAAGAGTTCAAGTAACCTCAAATTTGTCTGACCTATTTAAACCTCAAATCGCTATAAAATGCCAAGACCCTGGATCCCTTACACTGTAGGTAAAATTACTATAGAGGGAGCTTTACTAGATCTAGGGGCAGCTATTAATTTCATGCCTAAGTCTGTTTACACTTCACTGGAAGTCAAGACTCTTAAGTCTACCACTGTAGTACTCCAATTGGCTGATAGGTCTGTTAGGTATCCTTAGGGCATTACAGTCCAGGTTAAGGATTTGGTTTTTCTTGCTGATTTTTATGTGCTTGACATGTCTTCTAAGCTTGTTCATGACACCATATTGATTCTTGGTAGACCTTTTTTAAGGACTGATAACACCATGATTAGCATGAAAGAAGACACAATCACAATGGATGTAGGTGATCACAAAGTTTGTCTTAATATGTATGAAGCAATGAAAAACCACTATTGATGGTGGTTGTTAACATGATTGATATCGCTGTTGATGATGCTTGCTCTGAATTTGAACTGCAAGATGATTCTTTTGGCTCTGAAATGTATTCACTTGATTCTACTGATGAGGAATACACCATTTCTTCCTTTTCATCTCTTTATTCTTTTCCCTCCACTTGCTCATGTGGAGGTGACATAACATGGCTTAATTGTATAGTCGTTAATTACAAAGCAACGGTATCATCTACTGACTTACATGTGCGTTCTATTCCTTCTACTGTCAGTGATGACCCCCTTGGGGAAAGGTTTTCTGCTAATATTTCAAGTGATTTGGGCATTGTGGAGGCTGACATGAAGATGATAATTGTTGAAGTTGTTTCACTGCAGCAAAAGTATCTGACTGAAGATAACAAAGAGGGTCTACTTTTAACCATTCCACCTACTTATTTGACGCAAAGACACCTTAACTCTAAGAATTATTCTCAATTCCTTACATCTCCTAACTTTTCTACTTTTCATTATTCTCATACTTTGAGATACTTGGATGAGTTATTATTTAGTGATGATTCAGGTATGCAAAAGGCTTCATCCAAGGCAGTTTTTGCCATAGATCAACTTGAGGCCGCTTTAACACTTGGAATAGATGGAGATTGTAAAGCTGATAACATAGAACCTGAACTATCATTGGTTGAAGGAAAGGGGAGAAATCTATTCTCTCTCGAACTTCATGAATTGATCCCTTCTATTGTGCAACCTCCTAAGATTGAATTAAAACCCCTACCCCCTATTTTAAAGTATGCTTTCCTTAAGTCTAATGAGCGATTACCTGTCATAATTGCCAATTCTCTATCTAACGGTAAGGAAGAGAGACTCCTTGCTGTGTTGAGAGAGTGTAAGAGGGATATAGGGTGGACTTTAGCAGACATATCTGGGATTAGTCCAGCTATTTGCACACATAGGATCCTACTAAGTGAGGGGTTCAAACATATGAGATAGCCCCAAAGGAGACTAAACCCACTTATCTTAGATGTGGTTAAGAAAGAAATCACCAAACTTCTGAGTCTTGGGACCACTTATCCCATATCTAATAGTGAGCAGGTTAGTCCGATTCATCTAGTGCCTAAAAAGAGTGGGGTCACTGTGGTAAGAAATGATAGGGATGAGCTTATTACTACAAGAGTGCAAAATTCCTACAGTGTGTGCATAGACTATAAAAGATTAAATGATACCATATGAAAAGATCATTTTCCTCTTCATTTTATTGACCAAATGCTTGAGAGACTTACAGGCAAATCCGATTACTGTTACCTGGATGGTTTCTTTGGGTACTTTCAAGTACATATTGCACTAGAGGACCAAGATAAAACAACTTTTTTTTACATGTCCTTTTGGTACCTTCGCTTATCGAAGGATGCCTTTTAAATTATGTAATGCTCCAAGGACTTTCCAGCGTTGTATGACAGCTATTTTCTGTGAATTTTTAGATGAATACATGGAAATCTTTATGGACGACTTCACTGTTTGTGGTGGTTCTTTTGATAATTGCTTTGCTAGTCTTAAAAAAGTTTTGAAACGATGCATTGAAAATAGTTTGATTTTAAACTTAGAAAATTGTCATTTCATTGCCAATGAGGGATAGTGCTAGGTCATTTGATTTCTAGCAAGGGAATTGAAGTTGATAAAGCTAAGATTGAGGTCATATCTTCTTTGTCTTATCCTACCTATGTTAAAGATATAAGATCATTTTTGGGTAATGCAAGATTCTATAGGCATTTTATAAAAGATTTTTGCAAGAATGATTACCTCTTTCAAAGCTTTTACAAAAAGATGTAAAATTTGACTTTGATGATTCATGTATAGATGCTTTTGATGAGTTAAAGTCTAAACTCATTTCTCCCCCTATTTTGGCTTCCCCTGATTGGAACTTAACTTTTAAGCTTTCATGTGATGCTTCTAATTGTGCTATAGGAGCTATGTTGGGCCAAAGGGAGGAAAATATCTCAAGAGCCAATGCATAGGCCTTGAAAACACTGGATGTAGCTTAAATCAACTACACAATAATAGAGAAAGAGTTGTTTGTAGTATTTTTTGCCTTAGAAAAGTTTAGGCCTTATCTGTTAAATTCTCATGTAACTGTTTTTACTGACCATGCAGTTGTCCGCTACTTCTCAAGAAACCACAATCTAAGCCAAGATTGATAAGATGGGCATTACTTCTTCAAGAACTTGGTATTGAGATAAAGGATCGACCCGGGGCAGCGAATTGTGTAGCTGATCACTTGAGTAGGCTACTAGAGGATACAAGGGGAGTAGACTCTTTTGAGCTCACTTATGATTCTTTTCCTAATACAGCTTTATATGCTTTATTCTTAAAAGAGCCTTAGTATGCGCATATAGTTAATTATCTCATAAGTGGACTTACCTCTCCTCTTATGTCTAAGTCACAGGTAGAAAAGCTCAGGACTGAAGCAACCCATTACAATTGGGATGCTCCTCACCTACGGTGAATGTGCAGTGAGTAAGTCATAAGAAATTGTGTGCCTAGTGAAGAATTTGATGCCATTATTTTAGCTTGGCATTCCATGGTTTATGGAGTGCATTTTAGTGTAAGGAAAACATCTGGGAAAATTCTAGACTCTGGTTTTTACTCGCCAACCCTTTTTAAAGATTCTTTTACATTTTGTCAGTCCTGTGACAAATATCAACATTTTGGAGTGTTAGGTAAAAGGCATGAAATGCCTCAGCAGCCTTTATAGTTTTGCAAAATCTTTGATGTTTAGGGGATTGATTTCATGGGTCCTTACCCTCTGTCTTTTGGTTTTGTATGTATCCTTTTAGCCGTATATTATGCGTCCAAATGGATAGAGGCTATGTCTACTAGAAAAGATGATGCTCAAACAGTATCTAAATTTCTTAAGTCTAACATTTTCTGTAGGTTTAGGATTCCAAAGGCTGTGGTGAGTGATAGGGGTACACACTTTTGTAATACAGTAGTTAATAACCTATTTTCAAAATTTAGTGCCACTTCTAAAGTCTTTACTACATATCACCCTCAAAGCAATGGTCAAGCTAAAATATCTAATAGAGAGGTCAAGCACATCTTAGAGAAGATAGTAAAGCCATCCAAGAAAGATTGGAGTTTGCAATTAGAAGAAGCACTGTGGGCTTATCAGACTGCCTACAAGTCACTAATTGGAATGTCTCCCTACCTCTTAATCTATGGCAAAGCTTTCCACTTGCTAGTGGAGGTGTAGCTTAAAATATATTGGGTAGTCAAGCAGTGCAACATAGACTTAAAATCTTCTGGGATGGAGAGAAAGTTGCAGCTGCGAGAATTGGATGAGTTGAGGCTTGCAGCATACGAGAACTCTCAACTCTACAAGTGGAAAACAAAGTTTGAGCAAGATAAAGTCCTCGTAAGAAATAACTTGAAAGAGGGAGACAAAGTGTTGTTATTTAAGGCTCGTTTCACTTTTAAGTAAGGGAAGTTTAACACTCGTTGGGATGGGCCATACACAGTCACAAAGGTGTACAACTTTGGCATGGTGGCGCTTCTATATAAAGAGATAGGAGCCAAGCTTAAGGTGAATGGCCATCTGCTGAAGCTTTACCATAAAAACAGAAGCCTCCATGACTCTCAATTTGTTTCTTTCCTTCATTTGTTTACTTACTTTTTCCTTGTGATTACTCATGACATATTTGATGCATTAGTTTGTTGAGTAAGTTGGGGGAGAAACTACACCAGTAGGAAAAATAGTTTAGTTTTTACTTTAATTTGTAGTTTTTCAATTAATAATTGCCCCTTCAAGTTCTGTCTCTTGCCTTTCTCTTTCTGTGCTTAATTGCCCTGATGCATGATATGTCTTTAGCTTAGGAGAAGTTTTTTATAGTTGATTGTTTTGCATTTTCTTTTCTTGAGCTTGTTTGGTACCTTAAGACCATAAATATGCACTTAAAGGTTTTTTGAGCATCCAGCCTACGTCCTATGTTTCTTTTCCATCTTTATCCTTTCCTTGTTGAAGTTTTTTGTTTGTCTTTTTGAGTTCGAGCTACTTTTACCACTGTAAAGTCTCCCTAGTTTCTGAGTTTCTATCGGGACATCTTCTCCGCAATGTGCATTCCATGTTGCTGGCACAAAGTACTCCCATTTCTTCCCCTTTTCTCTCGAGATATCTTCGTCGCGATGTGAAATGCACGTCATCACGACAAAGTACTTTTATTTATTCCCTTTTTTCTTCTCAGGATATCTTGGCTGCGATGACCTCAAACTTTTGCCACAGCAAATATAGAATCTGTGCAGGTCGTCCCTCTCATTTGTTCAATTTTTACTTAGCAGATTGCCATTCTGCCCCTATATATCTTTTACCCATTAATCTTCTTTGTACTTTTTGTCTTTTCACACTACCCCCTTAAGCCTTTCGACTCTCCCATTCATTTTAAACACTCATTTGACGCCACTCTCCCCCTTCTCTATTTTATATCTTCTCCCTCTCCTTCCCTATTAGTTCCTATTACTCTCTCTGCACAAATTTCTTCCTCCTCTTTGTAAGTATCTCCATCTTCTCTTCTTCTCTCATTTTTATCTTATTTTTTGTTGGTGTTTAGGGTTGAATAGTTGTACATTTAGTTCTTTCTTTAACTGTAGGTTTAGATTAGTTTTGTTTGAGTTCCATAGAATAATTAAGTGATCCCTATCAGTTTCTTAGGTTATTAGTTTTGTTTGCTCTGATTGTTTATTTAGTTTGTTTATCTATGTGTTCTCTTTGCAGGAAAATGACTCAAACCGAAAACCCTGCTCCTCCTAGTAAGTTTAACTCCTCTGATAGTCAATATATCTTTGAGGAATTGTATGAAAAGATTGATTCTAGACCTCTAATTAAAGAGTGACCTTTTCCTCTAACCCTCCCAAACAACCCTTTTGTCCAGCAACTTTATGCTTCCCAATTAACAGGTTTGGTTCAAGATTGTACCCTCAATAATGATAAATTTGTTTGTCATTTTTGCACTTATGATCGGTTCCATGATCGCCTTGACATTGACTTTTATGGTATTAGGGAGCCTCATGCCTCCACTATTGTTAATATCTGTCGCCACTATGTTCTTCCCCTATGTCGCGACTGCCATTACGACCTAGTCATCCATAACTACCCTATGGACAATGTTGCTAGCACCCTCTATCAAGAAGGCACTGACTGGCATCGACCATGCGACGTCGAACACTACCTTAGACATTTTGAGTTACCGCCAGAGGTTTGTCTTTGGCTGCATTTGGTCTGTAACAACATCGTTCCCACCACCCACCTAGCTATCATCACCAAGTGCTAAGCCCTCTACATTTACCTCCTGATGATTAGCCATTTAGTCAACATACCTGATGCTATTGCCTACGGCCTTTATGACTCCATCAATAATCCTAAACCCGCCAATGCCATAGCCTTCCCTTACCTTGTCTCTAACATTTTTCGCACCCACAACATCCCTAAGTTTAATAACAACAACTATTTTGAATCAACCCCACTCTTTAGGTACAACTGCCTCAAACAACTTGCCTTTGCTAATGCCTTATTTTCAGATTGTTATGAACCATTCCTGATCGATCCATAACTTGGAGGTTCAAGTGAGTCAACTTGCTAATGCCTTATTTTCAAGAAGTTTAGGTAGCTATTCGAGCAATACCAGGCCATTTTGAGGAAGCATCTCAAGGCTATTATGCTTCGACCTAGCAAGCAGATGGAAGAACCAAGTAAGAAAAACAAAAGCAAAGAAAAAGAGAAAGGTAAGGAGATAGAAGAAGAAAAAGAAGAGGGAAGGTTATATGTACCACCACCACCATATAAGCCCAAACTTCCATATCAACAGAGAGTGAAACAACATCAAGTGGATACTTAGTTTTCCAAGTTTTTGGAATAATTGAAGAATCTAAAGATTAATTTGTCATTGGTGGAAGCTTTGGAGTGCATGCCCAAGTATGCAAAGTTTTTGAAGGATATACTTACACACAAAGACACTTAGGAAGATAATTAGATAGTAATGTTGACAGAAAATTATAGCTCCATCATTTCAAGTCAAACGGCTTCAAAATTACGAGATCTAGGGAGCTTTACTATTCCCTTTGCTGTTTGTGATTTTGAATTTTCTAAATGTTTATATGATTTAGGTGCAAATATTAATTTGATGCCTTTTTCTATTTTCAGGAAACTGGGACTAGGAGAGGTTAAGCTAATATCCATACTGATTCAACTTCTGGATCAATCCATAAAAAGGCCATTTGAAGTTATGGAAGATGTATTGGCAAAAGTGGGCAAATATATATTTCCCATTGACTTTGTTATGTTGCATTTTAAATTTAATAAAAATTGTCGATTGATTTTAGGTAGGCCCTTTATGAATAATGGTAGGGCATTAGTTGCTGTGGACGAAGGGAATCTTGTGTTGAGAATTGGTGATGAATAATTTGAGTTCAATATTACAAAATCTTCGAAGAAAATGATGAATGGTATTGTGTGTATGAAAATTAATGTTGTAGATGAGTGTGTGAAGGAGATTAAAGAGGAAGTCGATGAAGTGAATGAAGTGCATAGGGATGAGAGTGTAAAAGAAGAGGATATATGTGAGGAAGTTGATGTTAAGGAATTGAAGAGAACTGATACACCTACACCACCATCTATTGTTAAGCCACCCACTTTAGAACTTAAACCGTTAACATGTCATTTGAGATACACTTTTTTAGTGAAGAACCAGACCTTACCCATCATTATCTTTAATGAATTAAATTGTGAGCAGGAAGAGAAAGTGGTGGAGATCATTAGGAAGAGGATGAAAACCGTTGGGTGAAAATCTTATGATATTAAGGGGATTAAGACAATGTGGTGTTGCATAGGATGAAAGATGTATAACTGTGAGAGAAAGACAGAGAAGGTTAAATCCAAATATGCTAGAGGTTGTGAAAAAGGAAGTGGCTAAACTTTTGGATGCGGAAATTATTTACTCAATTTCAGATAGAGCCCAGTACAGGGTGTACCAAAGAAGGGTGCCATGATAGTGACAAAGAATGAGAAAGGTGAAAAGATTTCCACGAAGATCGTCCCAGGTTGGTGAGTTGTATTAACTATAGGAAGCTAAATTTAGCCATTAAGAAGGATCATTTCCTTATACATTTCATGGACCACATGATTGAGAGGGTGGTTGGTCATTCTTTTTATTGCTTTCTTGATCGATATTTAGGGTACCATCAAATATTTATATACTTAGAAGATTAAGAGAAGACCATTTTCACCTATCTTTATGGGACTTTTTCTTGTCAGAGGACGCCTTTTAGTTTATACAATGCATTTGCTACATTTCAAAGATGCATGATGGCCATATTTGCAGACATGAATGAAAGCATTATAGAGGTATTTATGGATGATTTTTCTATCATTAGACATTCTTTTGATCATTTTTTGCTTAATTTAGACAAAGTGCTTCAAAGATGTGAGGAGTCTCATTTAGTTTTAAAATAGGAGAAGTGTCATTTCATGGTCCAAGAAGGAATTCTATTAGGCCATAAGATTTTGTGCAAAGGGATTGAAATGGATCACACTAAGGTGGACATCATTGAAAAATTATCACCTCCCACCAACATAAAGGGTATCAGAGCTTTCCTGGGTCGTGTAGTATTCTGTAGAAGGTTTATTAAGGATTTTTCCCTTATTACAAGACCCTTTACTCATTTATTAGTTAAAGATCTGACTTTCGTTTTTGATGATAATTGTTTAGATTCTTTTAATAGGTTAAAGAAGGCTCATAGTAGCATAAATGCTGACATTGCTAGATTGGTCTTTTCCTTTTGAGATTATGTGTGACTCAACTGACCATGCTTTTGGTTATGTTTTTGGCCAGTGGAAGGGGAAGAGGTTGCACGTTATCTATTACGCAAGCAAGACATTGATGTGAGCAGAGCTGAATTACATAACTACTGAGAAGGAACTGTTTGCAGTGGTATTTACTTGTAAAAAAGTTTCGTTCCTATCTTTTAGACTCACAAGTTATTATTTTCATAAACCATGCAGTATTACGGTACCTTTTTTCCAAGAAGGATGCCAAGGCTAGGCTCATCCAGTGGGTACTCCTACTCCAACAGTTCAACATTGAAATTAAAGTTAAGAAGGGAGCAGAAAATATCGTAGTGGACCATTTGTCAAGACTTGAAGGAGGTCATCACGAAGAGGAGGAGGAAATTGAGGAAAGATTCTTGACGAGACATTTATAATGGTAGATAATCTTTCCTTCCTTGGTTTGTAGATATTACAAACTACATTTCAGATGGTATTTTTGAAGTAAATCACAAATTAGTACAATGATAATCAATCACACAAGAAGGGGGGGTTGAATTGTGTATACTTTTTTGTTTTACCCTCTTCCTTAAAAATTGCTTAATTCAGAA
>JAOSBN010126502.1:0-30907 GCA_027563595.1 Erythroxylum suave
TGTTTTTTGTTCTGTCCACTGCAACCAAACACATTTCTGTCCTGAGGACGGGGACAATTTCCTCTGTTCTGTCCATCACAACCAAACACCTCACTGTCTTCAATTTTTGTTCTGTTCCGTTCCGTCTCTGTCTATTGAAGACAGCAACCAAACGTAGCGTTATGGTACTAGACTTGTAGTACTTCATTTAATTTATTAAAAATCCTTATTTAATTTATATGCATGCTCTGTACGAATCTCATTCTTAAAATTTTATGATTGCTCCATGTATGTATCTTTATTAAACTCATCATGTAGCAGTACATTCTTACCATAATGTTTGTACTGAGTGCTAATAAAATTCTTATTACAGTAATCTTTCCTACGAACTAAAATTTGCGTTATAATTGAGTCTAAACTATTAAAAAATATCCACGTATTATCAATAGTGTCTAATATCTTTCTACTAATTTATTGGCCGTTTTCTTCACCTTATATATCTTTAGAATCGAGTACCAAAGTTTATGTCATTTGTTTAAGATTCGAATCTTTTCTTCAATTATTTTCTTTCATTCGTTATATTTAGCAACTTTTTTATATGCATTTGGCTTTTTAATCTATTTTATTAAAGCAATATTAACATATTTAGAATTTGGTTCAGGATGTCCAATATACTCTCCTAATATTACCTAATAAATTAATAAAAGGATGGTTTTAGGGATTGGTTTTAATCATAAAATTATTCTTAAGCAAAGTAAAAAATATCTTAAAAATAGGAATGTCAATGAGTCGGGCTGGGCCTGACAACTCCTAGCCTGACCTAACCCGACCACGAGTTGATTGGCTCATGGCCCGGTCCGACTCACCTTCTATTTTTTTTAAAAACGTCAAAAATGACATTGGCTCGGCTCGATCCAGCCTTTGGCCCGATTAGGCCAACTACTTTTGGCCTAGCCAAGTCAACCTAACCCAACCTGACCACGGGCTAACCGACTCGTGGCTTGGCCCGATCCACCTTATATATATTTTGAAAAATGTTAAAAATGACGTCGGCTCTGCTCAACCCTTGGTTGACTATTTTTGGCCCATGGCTTGGTCAACCCAAACCAAACTTAGGCCGGGCTGAGCAAAAATTGACATCCTTACTTAAAAAGTCATTAGGAGAAGAAAATAAACAATATTTGAATAAACATCTAGATAAAATTTCCCATAAAATTATCTTTGTATTTATAATTTAATAAATTTAGAAGGTTTTATAAACTAAAAAAAAGAAATTTTCTAAGTTAATAAACTGCTCTCTCTCGGTTCACAACCTCCTTTCCTAACTTGATTAATTAATAACTATAACCCCAAAAATGCATTAAGGTTTAAGAAATTTCATAAAATGTTTAACTCTAATGTTATAAGATTTATGTAGATCTATATCTAGTATCCCATGCAACTCTTAAAATGTAGGTTCTTTTGAATCATCTACATGAAAATTATAATTTAATCTAATAGCTGGCTTTAGTTAAATAAGTTATAAAAATAGCATAAATATTTTTTAAATAAAACTCTTAATAAATAAATCAAATCATTCTTAACAAAGATAACACTATGGTTCAACAAAAAGTTCATCCACACATTGATATAGCAAACACACGTAAGAGAAAGGGTGAATTGTGTGTAAAAAGAATTTGCAAGGTACTTTAAAATGATAATATCTTGTTAAACAAAATAAGCCTATAAATAAAAGGATCCTATCAATTTTTTAAAAGATCCTGTTAATCATTGAAAACAAAATAATCTTGTTTAAAAAGAAAGGAGCTTATCAATTGAAAGGAACCTACTAGTGCTCAAGAGGAAGGAGCCTGTTAATTGATAGGAGTCTGCTAGTGCTCAAAAAGAAAGGAGCATGTTAATGGACAAGAGCCTGTTAACGCTCAAAATAAAAGGAGCCTTTTAATAGATAGGAGCTTGTTAACGCTGAAAAATGAAAAGAACCTCTTGCGATATAAAAACAAAAGGAATCTATTGTAAAATAGAAGGAGCCTTTTGAAAATACAAAATTATAATGCGAAAATTTAAAAGCTAGGAAGAGAGAAAGAATGACGCAATCAATTTATACTAATTTGACTTATAACGAAGCCTAGGTCCAGTCCTCAAGTATTTAACTTAAGTATTTCACTATAAAATCTAAGTAGTAAATTTTCTCGAGCCTCCCACACTCGTAGTGTTTAACAAACCTCTACAAGCTCTCAATAAAAAATTCATAAAGGATTTAACAGTCTCTCTCAATAGATTGATATTCACTTTCTACGGCACAAAGAGTTTGGTATAACTTTCAAGAATATTGATGTTGCTATGGTATTTCGCAAGTCTGTGTCTCTTTCGCAAATGCAATGGCACTTCTTTAAGTAGACATGTTCTTCGACTAACCATTGCTTAATCTTCAACATTATCTTTGCTGAAATCTTTGATATTCAAAATTTAAGATAAACATTCTCTCAAGGCTTCCGAAGCTAATTATTCGAATTAGAAAGATCTTCCCGGATGTTAGGAATCATTTTTAATTAGGTAAGTTCATAAAGAGGGTTCCTGTAAGAAATTAAGCAATTATTCTATGATTTTATTTCCTTTTAAGAATTATGTCGTTGCCTATCTAAGTAAATAAATCCAATTTAAATTTTGAAATATTATCAAGTTATCATTAAAATTATTAAACACAAACCTTAAGCTAACAATCGCTCCCTTTTTTATGATGACAAACAATAATAGATATATTTTAAATTTTCAAAAAATATAAAGGATTTCAAAAAATACCTGTAATCTTTATATGTTCTTACTCATAGTTATAATTGGAAGGAACCTGACTTCCAATGGAAGGAGCTTAATGTTTGTATATCACATATTTAAACTCCACATGTTCAAGAAAATTTTGGCAACTGTTAATAAAATATATCAACAACAAGTATATCATTAAGGCAATTTTGAAAATCGCATGTGCAAAGTATATCATTAACTATTATCCCCATTTGTCATTAACTAAAAAATAAAAGGAAAGAGTAACTAAGGCATCAAACAATATCATAAGTATATAAGGATAGACCAAGTGAAAAGAGTGACAAAATTATTAAGAAGAATCATAAATTTTTCTAATCAAAATTTGCATGTCAAGAATCTAATTTTGCATAGCCACACATTTGATCTTGATTGGAAAGAATTTCTTTCAGTTTTTGAAGGATTAGGTCATTGGGGCTCTAGGTGCGGCAGGGGATGACTTTTATAGGGCAGGACCTAAAAGGTCTACTGCTCTTTCAATTTTCTTCTTAACCCATACAGTTTCTTTCAGCTTGTATCTGAATTGGTAGGGAATAGAAGAATGGAACTTACTAGGTGCACACCAATCTACAGGCAAAAATCTTAATTAACAGCATCCCATATAACAGACCACAAATTCTATTCTTGTGACTTCCCTTGTCTACCATAAACTTCAAAATCATTGCTGGGAGGTTCATCTTGTTGCCCTTTAAAATAATTTAGACAATATATGTATCCAGGAGACTGCATCTTTCTGCTGAACTACTCCTTGGAAAAATTGAAGTAGCTGAAATGGATGCAAGGAATCTTGGCAATAGGTCCAACTTTCTACACCAGAGTCTCCCTTCATGGTCATTCTCAATATGTAGACATATAAAATCCACAACCTCTCCTAGATCAAGGTTAGCAATGTCCCACTTATGAAAGGGAAGATCAGTCCTACCTAAGGGAAGTACATTCAAAATGTTTGCCAAAATTTCTTAAATAATCAAGATCTCACACTAATAGAACCAAGAAATTATTGTCAGCTTTCCATAATTTTTTTCTTTTCTCATGTGTGTGTAAAAACAGCAACCAGGTGACCACACATTGTTTCATTCAAGTTCACAAAATTTTCCTAACCAACAACAATCAAAGAGATGGGAATACTGATTTCGTCAAATAGGTTAGAAGGTAAGATGTGTCCAACTACCAACTTTCTCTTCTTGTAGTGCATCTTGTACCTTGATTCAACTTCCATCAATTGAAATAGCTTCACTGGTGCTGAGGACTCTCCCTTTCAGAGTATGGTAAGTTTCTTTGATTTTGTCCTTTAGGCCATAGTTATTTCATCAAACATGGCTTCTTTAAAAACTGGCTGATCCCTTACAATTAGGTCCTTATTTTCTTCAACCATAGATACTTTTCCTTTCCTTATTTCTTTCCTTTTTCTTTTTCATGAATCTTCTTCTTCTTTCTTTTTGACCTTAGGAGTTTCTTCTTATATAGCTTGATTTGTCATACTTACCTAGTTCGTGGTCTCCTTATTAACCAAGCTGATTCTTTATCTGAATCATCATCATTTACAACCTAGTGCACTTCAGGCACTTTCTTATCCTTAGGACAAGTTTTAGGAGTAATAGAAGGAGGTGTGTAAGTTTTAGAAGAGAGTTTAAAAGGACTAGGATGGTCAAAGTAGAGATGGGTATATGAAATCTTACTTTTCTTATTTGCTCCCCCTCACTAAAGGATTCTTCCTCTACTTCTTTTTCTTCTTCTTCTTCTTCTTCTTCTTCGTCTTCTTCTTCTTCTTGTTTTTCTTCTTCTGCTTCCTTGTTTTATTCTTCTTCTTCTTTTTGTTCTCCTTCTTCTCCACTAGAGTCAAAGACATATTGCTAATCGACATAAGTTGAACAAAATAAAGAAAATAGGGATCATCTCAAGCATCTGGCTTGTTAGATCTCATACATACAGATATTATTAGACCTTATACAACTACGTTATACAATTTTAGATATTTTTAACATTTATTAATGATTATTCCTGTTATGGTTATGTGTCCTTGCTTAAGCAAAAAATCTGAAGCTCTTGATAAATTCAAAATCTTTAAAACTAAAGTAGAGAACTAATTGGAAAAATCTATCAAGATTGTTAGATCTGATCGTGGTGGAGAGTATTATGGCAAACATGGTGTTTCAGGACAAAAAAAGATCTGTTTTCTAGATATGTAGAATTAGTTGCAATAGTGACTCAGTTCACTATGTTGAGTAGTCTTGAGCAAATGGTGAGACCGAAAGGCGTGACCGAACCCTAAAGGACATGATGAGGTCAATGTAGAGCAGGACTAACCTACCTGATTACCTTTAGTGTCGAGCCATCAAGACAACATTGAATATACATAACAGAGTCTCAAGCAAGTCTATGCTAAAGACGCCTTTTGGGATCTAGAAAGGGTGGAAGCCTAGCCTTTCACATGTTCATGTATGGGGCTACTATTTAGTTGGATATCCCGATTGCTCTAAAGGCTATAAATTTTACTTTAAGGAAGGGGGTCAGAATGGTTGAATTACAAACAGTTAAGTTTCTATAATATGATGTCTTTGAACCTCTCACCCTTCAAATGATAGCAGGATAGATACTACATTTATTTCATATCCACCACTCACACCGTCAGGTCCAGTGGATCAAGGTCTTAATACCATACCTATACAGGAACAAGAACTCATACCTATACAAAAAGAGGTTCCTAAGGTACAAGAACCAAGGTAATTATGAAGATCCACTAGAGTGAGACAACCTACTATTCCATCTAATTATATAATCTATTTGGGTGAACAAGATTATAATGTTAGACATGCTGTGGATCTAGTTACTTTTACATAAGCTGCTTCTAGACCCCATACAGATTTGTGGTGGGATGTAATTTAGGATGATATAGAGCTACATCATATGGACGTTTTCCTGAATGGAGACCTTTAACAAAAGCTCCACGTGGATCAATATGAAAGATTTCAGAATCAATGAGACTAATAAGATTTGAAAATTAAGAAAATCGATATACAGTTTGAAATAGGCTCCCAGAAAGTGATACCTTAAGTTTGATAAGGTTTTAACCTATTTTTGTTTCATGAAAATAAAGTTGAAAGATGTTGAACTATAAGGTTAGGGCGAGCAAAGTTAAAATCCTATTATTGTATGAGGATGATATCTTGCTTGCATCTAATGACTTGACCACGTTGCATAAGATTAAACAACTTTTAGCCAAGCATTTGACATGATGGACCTTGGTGAAATGTCTTTTATCCTAGGTATGCAGATTCATCGGGATAGATCTCAACACTGATTAGGCCACTCGTAGAGAGCATACATTGAGCATATGTTACAAAGGTTTAATATAGTTGACTGTAAACCTATTATAGCACTAATATCTCATGATGAGAGATTATCTTTGGCACAGTGTCCAAAGAATGAAGTAAAGAAAGAGGCTATTAGGAATATTCCATATTCTAGTGTGGTTAGTAGCCTAATTTATGCCTAGGTATGCACTAAGCTAGATAGTGCATTTGTTGTAAGACTGTTGGGTCGATATTTGGCTAATTTAGGGATAGGCCACTAGAATGTAATTAAGCGAGCGTTAAGATTTTTAAAGGGAACCAAGGATTATATATTGATATACAGAAGGGTAAACAATGTAACGCCCCACTAGGATCTATACATGGTATCCTGTGTGATGTCCAAAAACTTGCCCCGTGATGGTGGCATGCTAGAGCACTCATCATTCAAAAATCAGTATAAATTTTTTTTTTGAAACAACAACAAACATATGCGAAAATAATATGCAATTTGGGCCTACTTTTATTCATAAACAGTTTCAATCAGCACAATATAATCAATAGAATTTCAATAGCTAAATTGGGGCCCATTACAAACACAAAACACTTTAGTCATAATATCTTTATATTCCTCCATAAAAACCATTGTATACACATTATGCAAAAATTTCAGAATACATTATTTTACAGAAATCGTGGAATACAAATTTATACAAAAAATTAGGAAAACACTAATGCAGATGCAAACTGATCCCGACAACAATCCCTTATTTGTACGCTGTAGGGATACTCCCATCTACCTAATGGGATATTCTTCTGATCCTGAAAATATTTGCAAATTTTGGTGAGTTTTGCAAACTCAGTGAGTGACCATCCTCGATGGCTCACTCAATCACATAACACATACAATTCACATAGTCACATAATTTACATTTACTTGAGACATATCTTACATCAGAAATGAGTCAAATTATTCATATCATTCACATTAGATGCATATGTAATGCTTATGAGACTCACTTTCAATTTGTTATTTTCGTTGTGACCGAGTGTCTTTTTATCTAGCCCATGTCCCTTAGTGGATATTGGGCTATATAAGATAATGTCCCATATCCCTTAGTGGATACCAGGTACATTCACAACTGAGCCTGAGGCACTTATCACAGTTTGAGCTTTAAGCTCTTTTTCACAATCTAAGCTTTAAGCTCTTTTTCAGTGGCTACTCCGGTCACAACTGCCTATGTTTCATACATTCATGTAATGGAATGCATCATATTCTCATACTTTCAATCAATCACATGACTGCACATTCACATCATTTCATATTTCACAATCAATATAATTTAGTCAGTCATATTATGCAGATGCAATATGTTTGAGACCCACTTTTCATTTATTACTTTGTTATGACCAAGTGCCTAAAATGTTCCATAGATGGCTCATTGATAGTTGTCCTATATAGGGCTCATTAAAAGTTGAGCCTGAGACTCCGAATCACTTTTGAGCTCGAGGTTCTTTTGAGCTCGTTGAGCTTGAAGCTCTGATCAGTGGCTACTCTGGTCACAACTGCCATTATATTTCATGGATTCATGAAATGAAATGCATAAATCACATTTTCATGATCCCATTCAATCACATTCCTATATCATCAGACGGCATTCAACATTAAGTTGAGAATCACAATTTCACTTACATGCAAATGCTCATTCGAAACACATTTATCATCAAATTATGTACACTTAGTTCTTCTCATTCACATACAAGTAACACTTCAATATCTCAACCAAGCATCACAATCATCAGACCTCCCATCCGGAACCCAACATAATCAATCACATTCATATAGACATTCAGTAGTTAATCAATACCAAAGTTCACACTAAACAAACAATGAAATGAGACCATCTAGATCTACTCACAGTACGCTCCAAATTAGCAATCACTTCTAAGATCTGGAAACGTCTGAATGTGTCTATTTATCCTGCACATCACAATTATTCAATAAACATATTGCACACACATTAATAATTGCATAATTATAAGTATTCCTTTATGCACAATGTGTATGTGGAATATGTACAATGCATGCTCAATGACAATCCTGGGTATCTTTCCATTATTTTCATCGCATTATCAGTCTTATATCAAAACTCACCTAAGTAAAATTTGTACTTAGGGTTTATACCTCAAATAAACACTTTGAATCTAATTTTATAACCCAATGAATCATTTCAGATTTTTCTCCAAACACTGACTTTCGAGTCTACTATTTCTGATCATTTAAACAATGAAAATGAAGTAATTTGGGAAAACTTTCTTTTTGAGAATTGTCATTCCATCTCATAAGCTTCTAATGACACCAAATCATTCAATTTGGATTAGTAGTGTAAAATTTATACTTCAAATATTTTCAGACTGCTTTTATTTTCAGACAATGCCCTTTACTCAAATTTTACCCAGAAATTGAAATTCTTACAATCCAATTCAGAATTTTATTTCTTCAGATAATTTGTATCTCTATCTCTCTAGTTTACTTCAAATAAAAAATCATCCTAATTCGATAACTACAGGTCAAGATATCATCAAAATACCAAAGCATGTTCTGTACTGGAAAGTTTATCGCGACGAACTTTTCCAAAGAGGAAAAGTTCGTGTGAAATCTTAAAAGTTGGCCACAGCAAACTCCTGAGTTGTCTGCGACAAATTTCATCCTTCAAGTTGGCCGTGTCGAACCAAGGAGAGTTGGCCGCGGTGAACTTTGACAAAGCATACGCAGATCATGTTTCATTTTCCAGCTTTTCCCAGCATATCTAATTCAAACCTCCATAACTTTTGATCCAGAACTACAAAAACTACAAATTTTATATAAACGGAAAGATAAAAGAAAGATATACAACTTTTATGAAGATTACTTTGTCAAAATCAATCTGGATCAGTATAGTAAATTCGTGGAATTTTCAGATCAAAGTTTAACTCTCTTACTATTCATTCCCAGAAATTCTCGTACTTCATATCAATTTTTGAGACTCTTAATGACAGAATTAAAATTTGGTGTCTTCATGAAAAATATATCAATATATCTCTAGTTTAATAAAAATTAAGAACCATCTCAATTGAAAAACTCTAGAAGAAGTTATGGCTAAAACACTGAAGCATATGCAGTGAACAGTTTCCAGATTTTCAAACTTCCAACATTTACATCTAACTCATCTTATACCTAAATTATCTCTTCCATTTCATTTCCTCATCATCCTCTACCCAATTCAACTCAATAAATCACTCACACACAAAAAATCATATTTTTCATCACCCAAAAAGATCAAAACATTTTCATATACCATTCATCAACAACTTCCTACACATATTCAACTTCATTTATACACGAAAAATGTCAATTGAGTGCATGAAAATTTTTTTTAATGTGTGCAATAATCAAATTCACATGTGTGTGTATGCTAACATTATGCATGAGCATGAAATGCAATTTCCTTAATCTCTCTTTGATCTCACATGTACCAAATTTTAGGGCTCCAACCTTTTGTATGGGAACAAGATGTTACAAACAATCTAAACCTCATAGGATAACAGATTCCGATTTTGTTATGTTTCTGAATGATAGCAAGTCCACTTTAGGTTTCATTTTCAATTTAGCAGATTGTGCAGTATCGTGGAAGAGTGTCAAGCAGACACTGGTGAATTCTTGGACTACACATGCAAAGTTTGTATCATGCTATGGGGCTGCTTTATAGGCAGATTCACTTAGAAACTTGATTTCTAAGTTGTTTGTGTGGTTATTTTAGTGGCTAGACCCATTCGATTATATTACGATAATCTTGCTGTTGTGTTTTTAGTAACAAAAATAAGAATATCACAGGGTTTAAGCATTTGGAGGTCAAATACTTCATCGTAAAGTACAAGTTCATTTACTATGTTTGAATTCAAATAAAACTATGGTATTGTTTACATCTGTGAACTGAGAAAAAAACTTCTTTCCGTGACTTGTAGGCTTGTAGAATATTTCACCGATAAGCCTCATCAGAATTGTATTATTAGTTTCTAGCCTATATACCAACCTACGAGTTTATTAGGCCTCAAATCATTGTGACATTAATTGTGATTTTAAAAGTTACTACTAAAGAAGGTATCAATACTAGTTCATGCAATATTACAAAACCAACCCCTCCTTTGCATTCACACAAAATATACATAAATACTTGTACTATTAAACATAAAAATATGGTATACAATAATTAGTTAGACGACTTACCTTGCTAGAGACAACCGTAGAGTACAAAGAAGAAGGACAATGTTGGATGATTATAGGCACTCTTCAACATAAAACTCAACCTGCGTCATAATACATATTTAAAGCAATCACCTTTGTTACCACAAAATTAAAGAGGTTTAAAGAAAGGAAATTCTTTAAACAAATTTAAGGAAGGGATGGTCAATTTGAAATGGAAAAATTCTAACAAAAGAAATTATAAGAAGTTAACATCCAAAAAGAGAAACATCCTAAATGTTACTTTATGTTGTTTTCCAAAAATAAAATCCTCACAAAAACTCAATGGTGTTTCTGTAAGAAAAGGAATAATATTCTTTTTGATAATACACGTAACTTGTGCTCACTCATATGTCCCAACTGTATGGGCCAAAGCATTGAAGATTCTAACTTTGTGTTAGATGCAGTTGTTTCTCCTATTATAGTCTCACTATTCTATTTGTAGAATTTTCCAACAAACTATGCATTTTCTACTTTCATAATGCCTATAGTTATTTTTAGATGATGAATTCCACTAGTTAACTTTAAACCACAGTTATTAAACATTTCTATAAATAAAAGACTTCTTTCAAGTGTTAAAACATTGTAGGCATTAAAAATTATTCCTATACATTCATCATTTATAATTAACATAACAAGTAATTCATCAAATATTTTAATACACCTACACAAGCAGAACACTCCCATCATTTATAATCAACGTAACAGGCAATTCATCAAACAACTTACATGCATAAGAAATTCATCCCACCATTACAACCAAAATCACATCTTTTCCCTTCCATCACTAATATTAATACATTCAATACAAATTCCAATCGCAGACAACCTAAATCAAACAACAAAACACAATATATTAACCCTTAATACATCCAACATGACACAACCGTCCTAGCAAGTACACAATAAACCAAAAATAAACACCTAACAACGTACTTACACGAGGGAGAAAAGACAGAACCACACTAGAGAAGAGATAACTACACCACAAAGAAGAAGGTTGTCCAAAGAAGATGGAAGGTAATTGGTATTAGGGAGAGAATGAAGAACACAATAAACAAAATTTTTAAAATAACGTTCAATACATTTGATGACGCTTCTTACAAAGTTGCCATATATCTACACAGAATCAAACTGTTAGCGACTCTTACACATATTCATCATTAAATTTCATTTTTTGCTATGAACTTGTGAAACAGTCGCCAAATGTTAACATGCTATCATTCTTTTACCAACTTTTTAGTAGTTCATTGCTAAATATAAGCTTTGGCGACAAATTTCTAAAATAGTCGCTAAATCTTTATACTTTGTACATTTTCTACTTTCCTTTAATATATAAATAATATAAAATAGTTTATAGTTTATATATAGTAAATATAGTTTTGTGACACCATTTATATACTGTTAAATCATATATTAAAAAATGTAACCCAATTTATAATTAGTAATTAGATTTTTGTCACACCATATAAAATTGTGAAATCATATATTTTAAAAGACATTAATAACCAAAACTTTTTATGTAATAAAAATTAATTTTGTGTTGTTTTTCATATTATTTTTAAAATAACATTATTTTTAACTAAATTTATTTTTACACTTATAAACATTGTCAATAATATTTACTTATATTATTAAGAATATCATATTAATATTTAATATTAATTTCCATTGCTTATATTATTGTAATTATTTTTGAATTACATTATAGTACATATGTAGCATCTCACTCTCACAAGACACGTACTCGACATCCTGAGTGGTATCTGAGTATGTACCCTATGAGGGTGACATGCTAGAACAGTCAACATTCGAACTCATTACATTTTTTTTCAATCAATGCACGCGTATGCAGAAATCAATAATCACATTAGGCTCATTCTTTTCTTTTGTAATATCAAAATCACATTTATTATTATTCTCATTGACAAACCTTTCCACTTTGGAAGGTTATTACATACAAAAATATTCAAATATACATTTTACATAAATTGCGGAATACATAATTTGATAAAAAATAAGAAAACAAATGCAAACACGAACTGATCCTGACCTCTATCTCTTACTTGAATGCAGTGGTTATACTCCCGTTAGCCTAATAGGGCAACTCTTTTGAGCTTGAAAAAATTACAAATTTTGGGTGAGTTTTTGCAAACTCAGTGAGTGACCATCTACGATGGCTCACTCAATCACATACACATACAGTTCATATAATCACATAACACTTTGTTCAAAACATTACCATTCTCATTAAATTACAAGTTAACAGGATATTGCAATCATTCAAACATTCATATTAAATGAATATGCAATGCATATGTGACTCACTTTCAGTTATTACTTTGTTGTGACCGGGTGCCTAAAACTGTCCTGTATCCATTATAGATACCGGGCTCACTGATAACTATCCTATATCCATTGGAGATACCAGGCTCATTTTACATAGTGAGCCTTTGGCTCTTATACACTTTTTGAGCTTTAAGCTCTTTTTCATAATCTAAGCTTTAAGCTCTTTTTCACATTCTGAGCTTTAAGCTCTTTTTCACAACTGCCTTTATGTTTCATGCATCCTTGTAATGGAATGCATCACATTCACATATTTTCAATCAGTCAAATGATTTTAGATTCACAATCACTTTCACATTCATCATCGGACCTTAGTCCGACATTCAACAAATAAGTTGAGAATACACTTTTTTTTCTCATTCACATACAAGTAGCAATTCAATATCACATTTATGCATCAAGTCTCAGACCTTCATTATTTGGCATCAACATAAGCAAATCACATTCATATCAATCATATTTACATTGCATAATAATCATAACCATAGACATTCAATGCAGAAATTGAAATCAGAATAAACAATGAAATGAGACCATCTAGGTCGACTCACAGTATGCTCCAGATTTGCACTAGTTTCCGTGATCTAGAAATGTATCAATGTGGATGTTTATCCTACACATCCAAATTATGAAATACACATGTTGCACACGCATTAATAATTGTACAATTATAAGTATTCCTTCATGCACAAATGTGTATATGGAATGTGTACAATCCATGCTTAATGACAATCCCGGGTATCTTTCCATTATTCTCGTTACATTGTCAATCATATATCAAAACTCACTTAAGTGTCATTTGTACGTAGGGTTTATACCTCAAATAAGCACATTGAATTTAATTTCATAACCCAATGTATCATTTCATATCCCTTTTTTTTAAGCTGACTTTTGGGTCTACTATTCTTAATCATTTAGACAATGCAAATAAAGTAATTTGGCAATACTTTCTTCTATGAAATTTTTTTCCTATCTCTAAAGTTTCTAATGACTCCAATATCATTCAATTTGGTTCATCATTGTATGAGTTATGCTCAAAATACTGTAGACTAAGCACATTTGAAATTTAGCTAATGCATGAACATGTTGTCAAGTTGTACAACTCATATCTCCCAATTCCAATATCCAAAATTTACAAAATTTATACCAATGGAAAGATAAGAGAATAAGATAACTTTTTTGAAGACACTTTAGTCTGATTTGACCTACACCAATATAGTTTATTTGATAACTACATAAAATAATTTCTGTCTCGGGTAGTGTTATAGCCTAAGCCAAGACTCAATTTCAAGCCAAATTTTGAAATTTTTAGAGACAGAATAAAAATTCCATTTCTTCATAAATTTTGCATCCCTGTGTATCTATTTTTCTCCAAATCAAAAATTATTCCATTTTATAACCACAGAACAAGTTATGTCTAAAATACCAAAGCATGTTTAGTAAAAAATACTCCAGTTATGAAGTTCCAGAATTGTTCATCAATTTCGTCCCAATTTAATCAATCAATATCTCCAAAATGATTTCAGATGACTATAATTTTTGGTGTAGATGTAAAAAAATGTGTTTTGAGTCTAATGGTTCAAGTCTCATTTCATTTGGTGGTCAGAAGAGGAAGTTATACCCAAACGAATCAAGGATGTTCAAATCTGTCAACTTTTTGGTAAGCCATAGAAGTTACGATCGTGCAGCTTGCCAGATGGAGCACGATCGCGACTTTTGAACTCAATAGAAAAGTGACGATCATGCAGAAGCATGATTGCGACTTTTGAACTCAATAGAAAAGTCACGATCGTGCAGAAGCATGAACATGCTTTTCTTTCTTCTTCTTTCTTCCGACTGCAGCTCTTCCTCTCATCATCTTTTCATTTCTTCCTTTCTTGCCATTTTTGACTCACAAATAGACGTTTTCAGACAATACTTTCTTCTATTCAAATATTTCTCTATGTCTTAAGTTTCTAACAACATAAAATTCATAAGTTTTGGTCCTTTATCGTGCAAGTTATGATCAAAATACTCCATACTGTTTCTTATACCTCAACAGAACACAACACTCAATTTCAAGCTAAATTTCAGGGCTCTTAAGGACAGAATTAGAATTAGACTTCTTCAAGAAAGTTGTATAAATATGTCTCTAGTTTAATATAAATAAACAATTACCTCATTTGGATATCTACATGTGTAAATATGTTCAAAATACATATGCATGTTCAGTAAAAATACTACATCTAACATAATACAGCACACATTTAACTTCATTCTCATCCAATTCTTCTCTTTTACTTAGTCTTCATTTCAAACTCATGTCCTCATTATTTCCTCTTCATTCCAACATCCACTTCAATTCAATATCACACACAACAATTTATGATCTATGTTTGATCATTGACCCAAAAACACGACATGTAACATACATTTACAAATCAATTTTCTGCACTTCATTCTACCCCATATTATGACTCATTCTAACTCTAAATTGCCTCTACATCAATCTATGAATCATTAGTCATATTAAACACAAAATCAATACACCCATATGCTCATTTAGCTCTAATATATCACCAATAAGTTTCATTTAACAAACCAAGAAGAGCAATAACATAATACCTACTTGTTTAACTTCAAGCTCTTCAAAAATCACCTAACCCTAACTTTCCCATCTTTATACGACCCTCATGATTCAAGGAGTGGTTTGGGTCATTTTGTAGCAAGATGAAGAGGACAAGAAGGATCTTGAAGTGGGTGGTTTTATTTTCAACAAAAATCAAGGTGGTAAAGGCGGAGAGCAAGAATCGTAAATGAAGAAGAAGAAGAAATGAAAAAGATGAGTGTGGGAGAGAAGCTTATGAAGAAAGAGAAGCAAATGGCAAGTGAAAGACCAAAATGGTGGGTCTTTCCCTTCATAAATTCATGGGTTTAGCAAGTGGTGTGGCAAGTGACACATGTGACTTGCCACATATCACTTTCTTATGATTTTCTAATGGGTCCTCTTTATTAACTAATCAATTTTTCTCCAAATTCTAATCCAATTGTCTCCCAATTTTAAATGACGTGTCTTTAAATCTCAATATCACTTTTCAAAAATTCTACCACCATTTGATATTTATTTCTACCTCCATTTAATAACTGTCCTGTCACTTGACATTTTTCTTAGTCCCAAAATTATTCATAATTCCAAAAAATTCTTAAATTTCTCCTAAAATTGTAAATTAATAATTTGATTCATCAAATCAATTTTCATAATAAAATATTCACTATCCACATTATAATTACATTAAATCAATCATTTATAACCGAAAAATATCAAATGAGTGCATGAACGAATTATTGAAATGTGTGCAATAGTCAATTTCACATATGTGTATACTAATATTATGTATGAATATGAAATGCAAAATTTCTAATATCTCAATAATATTTTTCATATATGAAATTCCCAGGCTCTAAACCTTAATATGGAAATGGGATGTTACAACTCTCCCTCCTTAATAAATTTTATCCTCGATTTTTTTTTCTGAATCATTAAAAACAAGTGCAAGGGTAATGTTTCCTTCGTTTCCAATATAACTTCATCACTCGAATAATTTCTTCCAATTGACTATAGTCGATGGAATCACTTGGTCTTTCAATTACTCATTCACATGTCCTTCTCTCTCTTAATTGATGCCTCAATATATATCTTATTATTCACAAGTTCGCTTCCTATGTCGATAATAAATCTATGGCAGATCATATCTATATTTCTTAACGTATTCATGTAGCATAGTATGGATCTGATATATCTTTGTTGGTGAGACAAACTTAAGTCAATGGTCTTATGCTCTCAATATTGAATCAATATAATTTAGGCTTAGCTCCTTTTTTTGACAACTTAAGCACACCTCTCCAAGGTGGTACTTTCAGAAACACTCTATCTATCTATTTATATTCCATATCTTTGGTGTTGATCTACCTGACTCGTTTGTCTTTCTTGAATCACTTAATTTTTACTATAGATTCATTTTATTTATCAATAGAATCGCAAATCAATTCTAGCATTTAACTATTCTTAGGCCTTCTTCATCTCAATATAAAGGTGAACAACTCATTTTGTCGTATATGCCTCATAAAGCTTCAAATTCAACCTGTCAATTATATAGTGTCTGGTCATACTAACACTACAGTGACAATGATTGTTACAATCAAACTCAATCAGAACTATATATTGATCTCATGTTTTTATGAACTCCAAAATATAAGCTTTAAGCATATCTCCAACAGTTAAGACTGTTGGCAATTCATACATACAGTCACTTATTTCTACATCCTTAGCCGTTAGGTACTATTTCGGAGTATTCCTACTAGGATGTATAGCTTAGTTTGTTATTTGTGCTTTCTCTGGTAATCTCTTTGCTCAATAATCTTTATCGGGTACATATACTTCTTACATCAATCACAAGTATCTTTTTCCACTTCAAACTCAAAATTCATATTCATTTTCAATTTCTCAATAAGATTCCTAATTCTGGATCCCCACTTCAGCTTTGCAAATCATTTTCAATTTCTCAATAAGATTCCTAATTATGGATCCTCACTTCAGCTTTGCAAATCCTTTCATACAAAACTATTTTTTTAAAATCTCGATGTAGCTAATAATACCTAATTTTGCCTCAACTTCATCTTGACACTCTATGCTTTTTATTGCACTAGATTTAGTAACCTCAATATTTGAATTGTAATATTCCATTATTGAACTTTTCTATTCAAGCATCAGATTATAACACTAGCTTTATTGGGAAATACTCATTTGTACAATCAGACTCTTTCAGTAATTCTATCCATTATCTTAGTCTTATATTCAATCCATTCAAACTAAATAATTACCTTAACTTAAATGATCTGCAAAATATCCGAAATGTTTCTATATATATAATGTCTCCAAACTCTCAAGCAATCACTATTGCATCAAATTCCAAACCATGTGTCAAAATCAACTCGTGAGGCTTTAATTGTCTCTATGCATATGAAATAACTTTATTTTGCTACATTAGATTTCATCCTAATCTCTGGTGTGAGACATCATTACATATGACATAATGTCCAAAACTAAACGTTATAATTACATCAGTGTTATAATTCATCAAGGATTCTTTTTACATTCATCCGTCCATATGATTTACATGTTTTCCCTCAGACTTTTTTGTCAAAAGGGCTAAGATCAGTAAAATTTCCTTAACAACTTTTGGATGTGTCCAATTTCTAGCTAATTATAGAGAACTCCGGATCTCCTATATATGCCTTGGAGTTTTCTCACTTCATTATTACCTCTATTTTCTTTGGATCTCCCAATATGCCATGTTCAGATACGATACGACCCAACATTTATTTGATCAAGCTAAGATTCACTTTTATTGAACTTGGCATATAATTGTTTCTACGTTCATGAGATGTAAGAATTACCTTAAATATTCAGAACATTCTTCTGAACTTTTTGAACACATTCGATATATCATCTGTAATCATAGTCACTAATTGATCTACTTTTTCGTGGATTGTTTTAAGCTTCAATGTCATGTTACTGTCAAGGGCATTTTTTAACTTAAACAAATATAGCTAAAACTCTTTGTGCCCAAGATTGGTTCTCGTAATCCTTTAAGTAACTAATTCCTCAATAAGGTAATATTATCTCATGTTATTTTCAGTTTTCAAATTAACTTATTTTTTAGAATAATTTTGTCTATTCATTCGATTTCCTCTTATTTCTCATTGACTTATTCTATTGTCTATTCATTCATACTAGTTTCTCCACACATTTCAATTTATTTGAAATCTTAACTTCCTATTTTAGCAACACATTCATTAGATCTAATTTGTAGCTCCTGTGTATATTTGCATAGAATATAATGCGAACCTAAATTCTCCTTACATTAGCAATAGTATTACCTTAATTTCAAGAATCTAATCATATAGTTGGATATTTTACATCAAACAGAATGGATGTAATCTCAATAGCATATTCGACTTCTTATACTTGAGTCTCAGTTAGAAGTGGGACTCTAATATTCACTTCTGATTTGTTCTATCATCATTCGTTCTTAGAAGTAGATCATCTGGTCTACTTAACCTAATTCAGTGAAATTCTTCTCTAAAAGAGGATTTCTGGCTACCATCATCTATACTGCTCACGAAATCCTTATCAATCTACTATTTTCATCATTGCTTATCAGTCATCCTTAATCCCTCACGAAGATTAATTTCAACTATTCATAATATCTTAATAAGATCAATTTCTATCAAACTTTACATCATCAAAATACTTTTTATAATAAAGCTCAGTGAAGCAATAAACACATCCATTTACTCTTATACCTTGGTAATACTATTAAGATCATTACATCTTATCTAGGGACGTATTTTTGACAAGTCACTAATTAATATCATTCGCTAATGATACCTGGATTCCAATTGTTTCTAAATAAAATTTCTACTTTTGTGCTTGCCACGATTGTGTCCTTCTTCTTTTTCCTCAAATTCATCACTCATAGTAATATCATTAACAATCTCAATCTTTCTCCAATTGATAACCATAAGCACTTTCATATGTTACTCTAATTCATCTTAGACTTTGAACTATGGGAACTATGACTAGAAAATATTTATTAAGTTATAGATTGCCTCCTATATCATTTCCGCACATATAATACATATGTGCTCAATATTCTCACTTGTTATGGTGATCCCATTATCAGAAATACACTTACAAAACTTAACCTTGATGACTTTTAGATATATCACTATCATTATCTCACCTTCCAGTTACCATTATATCGTCATACATACATATGTTCGTAACCAATTCAGAATTATAGATGCATAATCATCCTGAAATTTTGATCTTAATTTTACAGACTTATTCTTATGCTAAATCATAACTCTTATCACACTTATCAAACAATCATTTCTATCTAAGTTCAACCTCTCAAGGTCATAAAAAATTTTATTTTCTTTCAACTTGGCTTGTACAATTTAAATGTCGTTGTTCATATTTATATCAGTACTTTCCTCTATTAGTTCACGACAATATATTCATATCTATTTCACATTCAAGGGTATACCATCATAGTACAATATTGATATCATGTTCAATGATACATCCATACATACAAAAGCAGTGAGTTGCTACTATCATATAAAACCAAGTACTATTTCTCATTTCTAAATATCCATAAACCTTAATTTCCTCACATTCTGACATATCATCATTCTTCTCAGTGCTTCTAACAACTCAAACTCTTAAGGAGTGCTCATGCGTGTGACTTATGTAAATGCGACTCATACTAGGGATCAGTTGCCGATGCATGCTAAGACATGTCTAAAATGCATATAACTTAACATATATTACAAAAAACACCCATGTAAGATACTAAATATCGGCTCTGATACCAAATTATAGCATCCCACTCTTATAAGACACATACTCGACATCTTGAGTGATATTCGAGTATGTAACCCGCGAGGGTGGTATGCTAGAACAGTCAACATTCGAACTCATTACATTTTTTTAATCAATGCCCACGTATGTAGAAATTAATAATCAAATTGGATCCATTCTTTTCTTTTGTAACATCAAAATCACATTGATTATTATTCTCATTGACAAACCTTTCCACTTTGGAAAGTTATTACATACAGAAATATTCAAATGTACATTTTATAGAAATTGAGGAATATACAATTTGATTAAAAAAAAGAAACAAAGGCAGACACGAACTGATCCCGATCTCTATTTCTTACTTGAAAGTAGTGGTTATACTCCCATTAGCCTAACGGTGTAACTTTTCTAAGCCTGAAAAAATTTCAAGTTTTGGGTGAGTTTTTACAAACTCAGTGAGTGACCATCCGCAATGGCTTACTCAATCACATATACATACAATTCATATAATCACATAACACTTTTTTCAATCATTCATATTCTCATTCAATTAAAAGTTAAGAGGATATTGCAATCATTCGAACATACATGTTAAATGAATATAACTCACTTTCATTTATTACTTTGTTGTGACTGAGTACCTATAACTGTCCCGTATCCATTTTGGATACCAGGCTCATTGATAACTGTCTCATATCTATTAGGGATAACGGGCTCATTTTACATAGTGTGCCGTTGGCTCTTATACACTTTCTGAACTTTAAGCTCTTTTTCACAATCTAAGCTTTAATCTCTTTTTCACATTCTGAGCTATAAGTTGTTTTTCATAATCTAAGCTTTAAGCTCTTTTTCACATTCGGAGCTTTAAGCTCTTTTTCACTAACTACTCCGGTCACAACTACCTTTATGTTTCATGCATTCTTGTAATGGAATGTATTACATTCGCATATTTTCAATCAGTCACATGATTTCAGATTCACAATCACTTTCACATTCATCATTAAACCTTAGTCCGGCATTCAACAATTAAGTTGAGAATACACTTATATCTTCTCATTCACATATAAGTAGCAATTCAATATCACATTTATGCATCAAGTCTTGGACTTTCATGGTCCGGCATTAGCATAAGAAAATCACATTCATATCAATTATATTCACATTGCATAATAATCATAACCATAGTCATTCAATGCAGAAATTGAAATCAGAACAAACAATGAAATGAGACCATCTAGGTCGACTCAAAGTACACTCCAAAATTACATTAGCTTCCATGATCTGGAAACGCCTGAATGCGGACCTTTATCCTATACATCCAAATTATGAAATACCCATATTGCATACACATTAATAATTTGGATTCAGGCGTGTGCAATCGTGAGTTTCTTGTGGGATTGAGCACAATCGTAAACTCACAATCGCGAGTTTTGAACTCAATAGAAAAGTCGTGGTCATGCTTTTCTTTCTTCTTCCTTCTTCTGACTGTAGCTCTTCCTCTCATCTTCTTTTCATTTCTTCCTTTCTTGCCATTTTTGACTTAAAACCAGAAGTTTCCAAACAATACTTTCTTCTAATCAAATGTTCGTCTATATCTTAAGTTTCTAAGGACATTAAATTCATACATTTTGGTCCTATATCGTGCAAGTTTTAATCAAAATAATCCATACTATTTCTTACTGTTTGTTACACCTCAATAGAACACAACACTCATTTTCAGGCTAAATTTCAGGGCTCTTAAAGATAGAATTAGAATTTGCCTTCTACAAGAAAGTTGTAGACGTATGTCTCTAGTTTAATACAAATAAAAAAATTACCTCATTTGGTGGTGACTGCTGTCGCCTGCAACCAAATATAAAAAGAAACCAACTTCCTACAACATAAATTAATGTAGTAGTGGAAAGTAGGGATCATTCCCACAAAGAATTTAGACGTTAGTAGTTACGCAATAAAAGGGGGGGGCGATTGTAATTGTTAATTAAAAAAATTTAATTGGAATATGAAATTAAAAAATAACTAATGACAAAATAATGAGAATTTAACAATCAATAGAAATAAATCTTGGTTCCCGGTCTCCTTCATTATTGAACTTGTGTAGATCATCGACATTAAAAATAACCAATTTATTAGTTATGCATTCATCGTGGTAAATTTCTTTACCTATTTTCTCTTATGTTTAGTTAACTAAAACATGCATTTGAATTACCCTTATTAATCAATAACTTGGATACGATCTCATATTTAATTAATTAATTAATAGCGTTACGAATCAAGAAAATTGACGAACTAGACAACATACATACGATGTATATTTAGCTTAGATAATTATTTTTCTTAGAATTATGTCCCTAACATAGCAGACAAAAATCCTAGTCGCTACTTTTGATTAAAAGAATTGAATGTCAACCTGTTTAATCTAGTGATTGATTGAATAAAATCACAAACTAGTTGCACACCTAGCTGTAAAATCAAACAATCAAATAATGACCCAACAAATAATTAATACTTGACTAATAAATCGATTGAAATAAAGAACAAAAGTCTCAAAACATTCAGAGTTCAATAACTAGGATTCCGTCATCCAAGAAATAAAAGTTTAGTTACCTAATATCATAATTTTTCCTAGCTATTTGGGACTGTCCCGGGCGTTGTAACAATCGTTGGTGTTGGGACTGACGTTGGCATTCTTTTCTCTCCCTGTCACGCTACTCTTCTTTCTGCTATAAACCCACTCTTCTCTTCTCTTCTCTTTGTTCACTATTCATCGATGGGACAATTTAATCTTAATGGATCACCTTACTATTCATACCTCACAACTCTCACGCAAACTCTCTTCTTCCACCCTTCACTTCTGCCGCCCTCAAGCCTCCTATTCACGCCCACTACGCCGCAACTTCCTCCACTCCTTTCTCTTTTCACTGTAGCGTGATGGGACAAATAAAAAAGGGGGTTTTTGGTCCACCCCCTGTTCACACACAAACCCTTCTGCCTTTCACAACGCAGCTCTTGTCTGCCTCTTGGAGCTGTGTGTCATCCTTCCTTCTTATTTGCTACTCTTTGCTTCTGTTCATGCCTTTTATGTATTTTTAGTAAAACGCAGAACGTCTACATTTTGGCCTTGCTCCTTATACTCTTGCAAGACTATTCACTGATTTGACAATTTAATCTTTGGTCCAATAACACTGTTCATGCCCTTTAAACCCACACTTCTCTATTTCTGCTTTTCACTCCTTTGCTACGTCATTTACTTTATACTTCCAACTTGCTGTGTTTCAAGCTTCTAGTTCTTGTATGAGGCCATGTCTAATTATGGTTGACACCTAGTTCAGCTCTTTTTATCAAAAATCGTCTTAGTTCTTTCCATTTAGTTCCAAAATATACCTTCACATAAAACAAGATTAATTTCCATTAAGTATAACTTAAAACCTCAAGAACAAAAAAAATTAACGTGCAAAAAGATAGAAAATAAAGACACTAACATTTGGATATCTACATATCAATAGATGACCAAAATACAGATGCATGTTCAATAAAAACACTACATCTAACATAATACAGCACACATTTAACTTCATTCTCATCAAATTCTTCTCTTTTACTTAGTCTATCATGTCAAACTCATGTCCTCATTATTTCCTCTTCATTCCTACATCCACTTCAATTCAATATCACACACAACAATTTATGATCTATGTTTGATCATTAACCCAAAAATATGACATGTAACATACATTTATAAATCAATTTTCTACACTTCATTCTACCCCATGTTATGACTCATTCTAAAACTAAATTGTCTCCACATCAATCTATGAATCATTAATCATCTTAAACACAAAATCAGTACATCCATATGCTCATTTAGCCCTAATATATCATCAATAAGCTTCATTTAACAAACCATGAAGAGAAATAACATAATACTTACTTGTTTAACTTCAAGCTCTTCAAAAATCACCTAACCATAACTTTCCCATCTTCATATGACCCTCATCATTCAAGGAGTGGTTTTGGTCATTTTGTAGCAAGATGAAGAGGACAAGAAGGATCTTGAAGTGGGTGGTTTTGTTTTCAACAAAAATCAATGTGGTAAAGGTGGAGAGCAAGAATCATAAATGAAGAAGAAGAAGAAGAAATGAAGAAGATGATTGTGGGAGAGAAGCTTAAGAAGAGAAAGAAGCAAATGGCAAGTGAAAGACCAAAATGGTGGGTCTTTCACTTAACAAATTCATGGGTTTAGCAAGTGGTGTGGCAAGTGACACATGTCACTTTCTACATATCACTTTCTTATGATTTTCTAATCGGTCCTCTTTATTAACTAATCCATTTTCTCCAAATTCTAATCCAATTGTCTCTCAATTTTAAATGACATGTGTCATTAAATCCTAATATCACTTTTCAAAAATTCTACTACCATTTGATATTTATTTCTACCACCATTTAATAACTGTCCTGGTACTTGACATTTTTCCTAATCCCAAAATTACTCATAATTCCATAAAATTCTTAAATTTCTCCAAAAATTTTAAATTAATAATTTGATTCACCAAATCAATTTTCAAAATAAAATATTCACTATCTGCATCATAATTACATTAAATCAATCATTTATACCCGAAAAATATAAAATGAGTGTATGAACGAATTATTGAAATGGGTACAATAGCCAATTTCACATATGTGTGTACTAATATTATGCATGAATATGAAATGCAAATTTTCTAATATCTCAATAAGATTTTTCATATACAAAATTCCCGAGCTCTAAGCCTTAATATGGGAACAGGATGTTACAACATATAATTATATATGCTAATTAAAATAATGTTATCTTCATGTCATTACCATTTCATGACTGTTATGAACATTAATGCCAAATCTTAAATTTATTCCTTGCATAATTGAAGGTGACGTCGTTTTGTTTAACAAGAAATGATTTCATTTTCCACTAGCTTATTAACACCAAAATGAATGTCTCTTTATTTTTGTGTTAGTTGTCAACATTCCTCTTCATTTACTGTCTAATAATTGTTGTTCCCTCTATTGTGATCATCTTCTGTGTTCTGGTTGTCACCGTCAAAGAAGTGTCATTACCTGTGTTGGTATTATTTTTCCTTTCTATTTTGAAACCCTCCTTCTTGTGCTCTGTTTTACTGTTATGTGTAAAAATTTATTGTGATTATTGTGTTCTGCTATGGTGTATTGGTTTTTTTTTATGTTTAAATGTTTAAAAGATAGTTTCTTATGTTTCTATGTTGGACTTATATGATTCGATGTTTTTTTCCCACCTTCCATGTTTGTTTGACAAAAGCCTCTTAACTTTTTGATGAAATGCTTAAATGAAGGCTCATTCTGCAACAAATGTTTATGTACATATTTAGATTTGATTGTACCACTTATAGTATACAAATTTATCCACTAAAATGACTTTCTTTGAATGTGAAATGAAGTTGTAATTACACGTAACACTTAAAAGTCAAATGGTCAAAACCAAAAATATGATCAATTCTATTTTTGTGTTAGAACAATTAAAACTCAAAACTAACAACATATTACTTTTATTCTCAAAGACCGAATCTTTTGGTATACACCCATTTGAAAAATATATATAATGGACTTGTTTAGAACTAACAAGCTTACTATTAAGATAATTTAAAGCTAAATCACAAACTTATGTAATGGAGTTGCTCAAAACTAGCAAGATAATTTAAAGCTAAACCTATTAGATACAATACATACACATTTACCATTCTCAACTTATTACCATATGAAATAGTCTTACTTGATAGATAATAAGATCAATATATTGCCAGAGTGTTGGAATATTCAAATAAGAATTCTTCTATTGAATTTCAGAATTAACTTGTTACCATTAATTCATCGTGAAATGTCAACATGGAGACTAGTTTTTAAAGGTAGAAATGAGTTCTATTAATACTAATCACCCTTTGCCTTCTATGACCTATCTTCTTCTTCAAAGTTTTTAGTATCATCCTAACTATTATCTATCTTTCTTTACTGTCAGCTTCTCATTTTTTGTTATGAAGCAATTATATGAACATCTAATTGTATATACTATACATTGTGTTAAACTTCCTTGAATATTCAAGAGAAAATAGATGGAAATGTATCAATTATTCATTTAGAGGAAGTTCCTTAGGAACTAGAACAACTAAAGGCAAATCATCGTGATGATTCCTATAGTTGCATGACAATATTCATGGTAAAATGGATAATATGAAGTCTCAAAAAACAAACTCTCATTTAATAAGGTCAATTTTGATCCCAAAACCTCGAAGGATAAACTTAGTCTTATAATTAGAAGAAGATCAAAGAAGAAAGTAAAAACAAAGGTCTTAGTCAGATCCCTCAACTCTAACTGATGTCAGTCATAGCTTAAAATGCAAGAGAGCTTAATTACCCTAAAAACAGAGAGGTAATCTAGACTACATATTTAACAAAAGATTGCTTTGATATATCTTTTAGAGATCACGTTAAAATTTGATCTTTGCAGTAAAGGATTATGGTTTTTGGGTGAATATTGGTTCATTATTACTAATCATAAACATCATTTTTATGGTTGAATAGTTTTGACTTATAGCTGTAATAAAGTTAAAATTAATCAAGAGAGATCAATAGATCTATTAATGAATTTGTTAGTTTAACTTTTACCTAATCCTTTTGTTGTTTATCTCATATTTTCCTATATAGCAAATTTGGACTTTTAGAGAATTTCAATTTGTAATGACCTAAGGAACATTATATGTAACTTGGATCCCTTTAAATGAGATTGAAGGGATTTAACAGTACAATTTACAAATCTGAATATGAAGGAAATGATCTAGGATTTAGAAACAATAATGAGAAACAACAAGGGTGACTTCAAAAGTTGTGATAGTTAGATAACAATATTATAGTTTAGATATGAGGGAAATTTCTTCACTCTGAGTAATAAGTGATGTGCGAGATGCCTAATAAGGAAAAATTAGACAAGGCCTTGACAAATCATTCTTGGTTGGTCAGTGTCCCTAATAGTAAAGCCTTATTCACCAACAACCTGATATATGATTACATTCCCATTAAAATCCATAACCTTTTAAACTAAAAAAGAAAAGGAAACTTTTAAAGTTTAATAACTATCTGGAAAAACTGGAGGGAATTCAAAAAACTGTAAAAAATGGAACGGACAAGGAAATTCAAGGATTTGAAGCTTACAAATGTATGAGAGAGCTCAAAGCTATGAAGGAGAAACTAAAGAAACTAAATCATACTCAAATACTACACACAATCATTAGAAGCTCATAATTCTTTATTAAAATAGAAATCAATGATTTAATATCTCAAAGAGAGGGATAAAAATTCAAAAAAAAATTCTATAGTATTATTCTCTTTAAAATAAATGTTAATGGACATTTTATATTAATTTTTGATACATAAATTGCTAGACTCTTGTCCATTTAATATTTAAATTGCAATAATTAAAAGTTATTTGTAATTTTAGGCACATATTGGCTTTGGAACATTTAACAGTATAAAGCAAGAAAAGTCGTCAAAATAAGCAAGGATACCACCTAATCAGGTTTGGCATTGAAGAATGTAAAGGCTGGTGTTAGAATATATTTTATATATTATTTGTTTGGTTTTGGCATTTTGAATTGGACATATAAGAAAATTAATATTATTATATGGATTGAAGATTGCACCTATGGTAGTAATTAAAAAGGTGTGTGTTGCTACATATCCTCATCACCGAAGAAGTCTATCTCAAATATGCATCCTATTTTCAGTGGATTCTTTAAAATCTATCAAGATACGTGAATATCTTCTTGTGGTGGATGGAGTCTAGGTGATTACGTAAGTGAAGAAAATCCTGCCGATGGGTGTGTGTATGACCGTCGTTTTTTAGGGTTTTGTTGGCTACGCATGGTGATGATTGGTGCACCTTGACTCACGGTTGATATACGAAAAATACAAAGTGCATCTTTCTATTTGAAGTTGCTTGAGATATATCACCTATTGGATAAAAGATATAGATTACGTGGGACTTGGTTTCAGTTGTGTGGGCTGCGCATAGTGCTTATCTCATCTTTTTATTCAAAACAAGCTAAAAGACGTGATGTTGAGTGACTGAAGTTGTGTATGTTGCGTGTCTAATTTTTTTATCACTGCTGGCTGCACAAATGGTTAGAGCTGAATAACGCAGCAGTAATTTTTCTTTTATCTTACGAAGGATTGAGTGTGACGTTGCATACGTTGATTTTTGTCTCTTTGATTTTTGTCTCTCTTTGCTGTTGGTTACGCACACATAGGGGTGTTGAAGCTTTGGTTTGCTTAAAACAAAACATGCAATGATCTATACGTGAGTGGGTGTGTGCGTTACTACTGTGGTGTGGAGGTCAACAAAGTGAATATTATCCCCAGTGAAGAACAAATCAGCCATGGATAAGATTTTCTGTTGGGTTATTTTAAGAAGACAAATTCATAGGGAAGTCTTCTTTGTCTCAAGTATTTTTGTTATTTAATTTTTAGTAGATTAAATACTTGAGCTATTTTTAGTTATTATTATTAGAAAAATCCTCTGTTGAGGTTAGTACGAGGCAATCGTACTATTGGGAGCGAAAATCTTTCACGGGAAGTGAGGTTGAGAGATAGTGTCAAGGGTTAAGTGGTGTCGGCTCAGTAAAGCCTTGAGTAATTCTATTCTACTTCAGTAAAAGTGATTAAGCTAGGTGAGGGCCCCACAGAAGTAGGTAAGGAGTGTCGAACTGCGTTTCCAAATTTTGATGTTTCTTTTATTTTGGTTCAGCTTTTTTTTATTTTATTTGTGACGAAGAAATTTGTGGCACGTTTGCGAAATAATTAACCCCTTTCAATTTTTCAATTGGTATCAGAGCGAGGTCACTGATTCAGAACTTGGTAACAAGTTGGTGGAGATCCTAGATTCGCAGACATGGCTATGAGAGAGGGTGCATCAATTACTAGACCGCCACTATTGGATGGATCTAATTACCCAGCATGGAAATCTCGGATAAAAGTCTTCATTCAAACTCAGGGCACGAGAGCCTAGCATTCGGTAGAATATGGTTGGACACATCCTATGATCACTAATGATAAAGGAGATGCAGTTAAGAAAGACCCATCTGAATGGATAAGAGCCAAAGAAGAGAGGGCACTTGAAAACTCACAAGCACTGCATGTGATTTTTAGTGCTATTGATGAAGGACTTTTCTTAATGATATCGGCCTATGAGCTAGCTAAAGAAGCGTGGGATACTTTGCAGACTGTTCATGAAGGGACCAACAAAAAAATCACAACCCATCACAATATGTCTGCGCTAAGTTTATCCATAATTCAAAAGCAAGATGTCCAACAGGAGCAGAGGTGGATAGTATAGCATGGTTTCAAATTTCCTATGATAATTCTACAACAATGACTGAAACTTCTACAAGTTATGATTTCAATCTAACTTATCAGCAACACTTTTACATAAACTGACCTGTTTATGTCATAAACCAGAAGTGCTCCAGTTGCTCCTCTATAGTAAGATCTGGTGATAAATCTGAATTATTCTTGCCCAGCCTGAAATCAAAACACAACCCTCCATCAAGAAACATATCCGGTGTGTATAACTTAATGAATAACAGCACTATAAGAAAACTGTCATTTAGCTACGGAAAATACCGATGGAAAACATAATTATTCCGTCAATATTAAATATTACCGACGGAATGTACCGACAGACAAAAAAATCATAGATTCGATCGTAGCTAACTTTACTGACGGTAAAAAAATTTCCGTCTATAAATTTAGTGTTGGAGAATAAATTAACGTCTGTAAATGTACCGAAAATGTACCGACCGTCACAATTTTCCTTCTGTAAATTGTTGATGGGTTAAAAATTTTTCAACGCTAAATTTACCGATGGTAAGTTGTTTAACCGAATGTAAATTTATCTACGGAATGTTTTAGTACCGTCAGTAAATTTACCGACGGTAATATGTTTTCCGTCCGTAAATATGCTTAATGATTATCGACGGAATTTATCATCCGTCGGTATATTTTATAGGTAGTTACCGACGGATGGGTTTGTGTTTCTGTCGGTAAAGTTATTACTTAAATTTTAAAAAATATATTTTCATTATATAATTATAATTGATGCATAATTTTAATAATTAAATATTTATAATATACATTTAATCTGGTTAAATAAAAATTTTGATTAATGATTAAAACTTAAAATATCTGAACTGATAATAAAAACGTTACATTGTAAATAATAACTATACAAACTAAATGACCAATATTACACTACTGATCAGGAGCTGGTGGATCGTTTGGTTGGTGCGGTAACCTGCTAGCCTTACCCTTCAATTCATCCGTCTCCTAACGGAGCTAAGCGTACAACTCCATCATATGTTGTTGTGCTGCCATCGACTGTTGCAACTGATGCAACTGTTTCAATGTTTGTTGCAACTAAGTCGATAATGGCTGCACTGTGCTCTCAAGCGCTTCCACTTTATTGTTGTTGGGCCGCCTAGCAGATGTTGCTGTACTAGACGTGGAGGATTGTGAATAATAAGTATTCGCAAATGATCCTAATCCAAATATCGTCCCACGACGATCCTTACCACTAACTGCTTTAAGGTAAGTATCAGTCTCATCGACATTTTCAAATTACGAAGACCGCTGTTCCATAGTTTGTTGCATTTGGTCCTATCAAAAAGCAATGTTTATATATTAGTAAGTGATAATTATTAAGCATATTATTAATATTAAATCATA
>JAOSBN010126510.1:8301-30896 GCA_027563595.1 Erythroxylum suave
CATGAAGTTCTCTTTCTAACTAAATAAAGAACACCTTAATTTGATATTCCTAGGGAAAGTTATAACAATTTTCCCATCGCATCTGTCTTTTTTCATTTCGTCTACTTTTCATTTGCCTTCATCTGAAGTTATAGTCTGTTCCATTTTTGACAATTCAAGTGTTAGAATTTGTCTTTTAGATCTGCAAGAAAGTTGTAGACCCTGAAGTCCTATTTCATACCATATATAAAGAACACCTTTATCTGATATTTGTAGAGAAAGTTACAGTAATTTTCCCACTCCGTTTATCTTTTTCCATTTCATCTACATTTCATTTGGCTTCGTCTGAACCTATTGTCTATTTCATTTCTGACCCAACTGGTGATAGAATCTATCTTTTAGATCTGCAAGAAAGTTGTAGATCATGAAGTCTTCAACTGAACCATAAAAAAACACCTTAATCTAATATCTGTAGAGAACATTATAGCAATTTTTCCATTGCATCTATCTTTTTTCATTTTGGTATGGTTTTCATTTTTCTTCGTTTGAACCTATCGTCTGTTCCATTTTTGACCCTTCAGATGATAGAATCTCTCTTTGAGGTCTTTAGGAAAGTTGTAGCAATTTTTCCATTGCATCTGTCTTTTTCCATTTTGTCTGCTTTTCATTTGACTTCGTCTAAACCTAACGTCAATTCCATTTTTGCCTTCAGATGATAGAATTTGTCTTTGAGGTCTTCAAGAAAGTGGTAGGCCATGAAGTCCTCTTTGGAACTGTATAAAAAAACATAAATCTAATATCCTTAGGAAAAGTTATAGCTATTTTCCCATTGCATCTGTCTTTTTCCATTTCATCTGCCTTTCTCTTGGTTTCTTCTGAATCTATCGTCTGTTCCATTTTTGACCCCATAGAAGATAGAATTTGTCTTTGAGTTCTGCAAGAAAGTTGTAGAAATTGAAGTCACACCTTATCTGATGTCTTTAGGGAATGTTATAGCAATTTTCCCATTGCATCTATTTTTTTCCATTTCGTCTGCTTTTCATTTTGCTTCTTCCAAACCTATAGTCTATTCCATTTTTGACCCTTCATATGACAAAATCTGTCTTTGAGGTCTTCTGGAAAGTTTTAGAACATGAAGTACTCCTTCTAAATATATAAAGAACACCTTAATCTGATATTTCTGGGAAAGTTATAACAATTTTCCCATTACATCTGTCTCTTTCCATTCCGTCTGCTTTTCATTTGCCTTCATCTGAACTTATAGTCTGTTCCATTTTTGACACTTTAGATGATGGAATCTATCTTTCAAGTCTTCAAGAAAGTTGTAGATCTTGAATTCGTTTTCCGAATCATATAAAGAACATCTTAATCTAATGTCTTTAGTGAAAGTTATAGTAATTTTTCCATTGCATCTGTTTTTTTCCATTTCGTCTGCTTTTCATTTTACTTCATCTAAACCTATAGCCTGTTTCATTTTGGACCCTGCAGATGATAGAATCTGCCTTTGAGATCTTCAGCAAAGTTGTACACCTTGAAGTCCTATTTCTAACTATATAAAGAACACCGTAATCTGATATTTTAAGGCAAAGTTAAAGCAATTTTTCCATTGCATCTATCTTTTTCCATTTCGTCTACTTTTCATTTGGCTTTGTCTGAACATATAGTTTGTTCAATTTTTAACCCCACAAATAGTATAATATGTCTTTCAGATCTTTAGGAAAGATGTAAAACCTGAAGTCCTCTTTCAAACCATATAAAAAACAACCTAATCTGATATCTGTAGAGAAAGTTATAGCAATTTTCCCATTTGATCTGTCTTTTTCCAGTAGGTCTAACTTTCATTTGGCTTCATCTGAACCTATCATTTGTTTCATTTTTTACCCAACAGATGATAGAATCTATCTTTTAGATCTTCAAGAAATTTGTAGATCTTGAAGTCCTCTTTCGAACCATATAAAGAACACCTTATTCTGTTATCTTTAGAGAATATTATGGAAATTTTCCCATTGCATCTATCTTTTTCCATTTCATCTGCTTTTCATTTGGCTTCGTCTGAAGCTATCATCTGTTCCATTTTTGACCGTTTAGATGATAGAATCTTTCTTTGAGGACTTCAAGAAAGTTGTAGCAATTTTCCCATTGCGTCTGTCTTTTTCTATTTTGTTTGTTTTTCATTTAACTTCGTCTGAACCTATCGTCTGTTCCATTTTTGACCCTCCAGATTATAGAATCTGTCTTTGAGGTCTGCAGGAAAGTTGTAGACCATGAAGTCCTCTTTTGAAATATTTAAAGAAAATCTTAATCTAATATCTATAGGAAAAGTTATAGTAATTTTCCCATTGCATCTGTCTTTTTCCATTTCATCTTCTTTTCACTTGGTTTCGTCTGAACCTATCGTCTGTTCCATTTTTGACCCCTCAGAAGATAGAATCTGTCTTTGAGGTCTTCAAGAAAGTTGAAAATTTTGAAGTCACACCTTAATCTGATATCTTTAGGGAAAGTTATAGCAATTTTCCCATTGCATCTATTTTTTTCCATTTCGACTGCTTTTCACTTTGCTTCGTCTAAACCTATGGTCTGTTCGATTTTGGACCCTTCATATGACAGAATTTATCTTTGAGGTCTTCTAGAAAGTTGTAGAACATGAAGTCCTCTTTCTAATTATATAAAAATCACCTTAATATAATATGTATATGGAAAATTATAATAATTTTTGCATTGCCTCTGTCTTTTTCTATTTTGTCTGCTTTTCATTTGGCTTCATCTGAACTTATAGTCTATTCCATTTTTGACCCTTCAGATGATAGAATCTGTCTTTCAAGTCTTCAAGAAAGTTATAGATCTGGAAGTCCTTTTCTAAATCATATAATAAACATCTTAATCTGATGTTTTTAGTGAAAGTTATAGTCATTTTCCTATTTCATCTACTTTTTTTCATTTCGTCTAGCTTCTCATTTTTCTTCATCTAAACCTACCGCCTGTTCCTTTTTTGACCCTACAGATGATAGAATCTATCTTTTAGATTTGCAGGAAAGTTGTATGCCTTGAAGTCCAATTTCTAACTATATAAAGAAGACCTTCATCTAATAATTTTAGGAAAAGTTATAGCTATTTTTCCATTGCATCTGTCTTTTTCCATTTCGTCTACTTTTCATTTGGCTTCATCTGAATTTATATTCTATTCCATTTTTGACCCTACAGATGATAAAATCTAACTTTAAAAAATTCAAAAAAGTTGTAGATCATGAAGTCTTCTTTTGAACCATATAAAGAACACCTTAATCGGATATGTGTAGGGAAAGTTATAGCAATTTTCCCATTGCATTTGTCTTTTTCCATTTCACCTGGTTTTCATTTGGTTTCCTCTGAACATATGGCTTGTCCCATTTTTGACCCCTTAAAACATAGAATTTGTCTTTCAAGTCATCAAGAAAGCTGTATATATTGAAGTGCTCTTCAAAAACCATGTAATGAAAACCTTAGTCTGATAGCTATAGTGAAAGTTGTAGCAATTTTCCCGTTGCAACTTTTTTTTTTCCTTCTCGTCTGCTTCTCATTTTGGCTTCATCTAAACCTATAGTCTTTTCCATTTCTAACCCATCATATGATAGAATCTATCTTTGAAGTCTTTATAAGAGTTGTCGATTCTGAAGTCTTATTTCAATCCATATAAAGAACAACTTAATCTGATATCTGTAGAGAAAGTGATAGAAATTTTCCCATTGCGTCTGTACTTTTTCCATTTCATCTGCTTTTCATTTGGCTTCGCCTGCGCCTATACTTTGCTCCATTTTTCACCCTTCAAAAGATAGAATCTGTCTTCCAGGTCTTCAAGAAAGTTGTAGACATTGAACTCCTCTTTCGAACCATATAAAGAACAACTTAATCTGATATCTGTAAAGAAAGTTATAGCAATTTTCCCATTGCATCTGTCTTTATCCATTTCGTCTGCTTTTCATTTGGCTTCGTCTAAACCTATCATTTCTTCCATCTTTTACCCTTCATATGATAGAATCTGCCTTTGAGGTCTTCAAGAAAGTTATAACAATTTTTCCTTTGCATCTACCTTTTTCCATTTTGTCTGCTTTTCATTTGGCTTCGTCAGAACCTATAGTCTATTCCATTCTTAACCCTTCAGATGATAGAATCTATCCTGAGGTCTCTAGAAAAGTGTTGTATTCTGAATTCTTCTTTTTATCCATATAGAAAACACCTTAATCTGATATCTGTAGGGAAGGTTATAGCAATTTTCCCATTGCATCTATCTTTTTCCATTTCGTCTGCTTTTCATTTGGTATCGTTTAAACCTATCGTATCTTCCATTTTTGACCCTTTAGGGAATAGAATCCGTCTCTTAGACCTTCAAAAAAGTTGTAGATATTGAAGTCCTCTTTCAAACCATATAAAGAACACCTTAATCTGATATTTGTAGAGAAAGTTATAGCAATTTTCCCATTGCATCCGTCTTTTTCTATTTCGTCTGCTTTTCATTTGGCTTCGTCTAAGCCTATACTTTTTTCCATTTTTCACCCTTCAAAAGATAGAATCTGTCTTTTAAGTCTGCAGTAAAAATGTAGACATTCAACTCCTCTTTCGATCCATATAAGGAGAACCTTAATATGATATCTGTAGAGACAGCTATAGCAATTTTCCCATTGTATCTATCTTTTTCCATTTCGTCTACTTTTCATTTGGCTTCGTCTGAACCTATCGTCTGTTCCATTTTTCCCCCTTCAAATGATAGAATCTGCATATCTAGATCTTCATGAAAGTTATAGATCTTGAAGTTCTCTTTCGAAAAATATAAAGAATACCTTAATCTAGTATCTTTAGGGAAAGTTAAAGCAATTTTCCCGTTGTCTCTGTCTTTTTCCATTTTGCCTGCTCTTCATTTGGCTTCATATGAACCTATAGTCTATTCCAGTTTTGACCCTTCAGATGGTAGAATATGTCTTTGAAAACTTCAAGAAAGTTTTAGATCCTAAAGTCCTCTTTCAATCCATATAAAGAACACCATAATCTGATAATTGTAGAGAAAGTTATAGTAATTTTCCCATTGCACTTATCTTTTTCCATTTCGTCAGCTTTTCATTTGGCTTCATTTGAACCTATCATCTTTCCCATTTTTGACCCTCTGGATGATAGAATCTGTCTTTGAGGCTTGCAAGAAAGTTGTAGAACATGAAGTGGTCTTTTGAACTATATAAAGAAAACCTTAATCTGATATCTGTAGAAAAGTTATAGCAATTTTCCCATTGCATCTGTCTTTTCCCATTTCATCTTCTTTTCATTTGGCTTTGTCTGAACCTATAGTATTTTCCATTTTTGACCATTCAAAATATCGAATCTATCTTTGAAATCTTCAAGAAATTTGTAGATCTTGAAGTCCTCTTCTAAACCACATAAAGAGCACCTGATATGTTTATATCATCTGTTGCATTTTTTACCTTTCAGATGATAGAATCTGTCTTTGAGATCTTCAGGAAAGTTGTAGATCTTGAAGTTTTCTTTCAAACCATATAAAGAAAATTTTAATCTAATATCTTTAATGAGAGTTATAACAATTTTCCCATTATGTCTGTCTTTTTCCATTTCGTCTTCTTTTCATTTGGCTTCATCTGAACCTATCGTCTGTTACATTTTTGACCATTCAAAAGATAGAATCTATCTTTGAAGTCTTAAAAAAAGTTGTAGATCAGAAGTCTTCTTTCGATCCATATAGAGAACACCTTAATTTGATAACTGTAGGGAAAGTTATAGTAATTTTCCCATTGCATCTGTTTTTTTTTCATTTCGTCTGCTTTTGATTTTGCTTCATCTAAACCTATCACCTCTTCCATTTTTGACCCTACAAATGATAGAATCTATCTTTGAGATCTTCTGGAAAGTTTTAGACCTTGAAGTCCTATTTGTAACTATATAAAGAACACCTTAATCTGATATTTTTAGGGAAAGTTATAGCAATTTTCCCATTGTATCTGTCTTTTTCCATTTTGTCTACTTTTCATTCGGCTTTGTCTAAACTTATAGTCTGTTCCTTTTTTGACCCTTCAGATCTGTAGAAAATTTATAGATCATGAAGTCTTCTTTCGAACCATATAAAAAACACCTTAGTCGGATGTCTATAGGGAAAGTTATAGCAATTTTCCCATTGCATCAGTCTTCTTCCATTTCATTTGCTTTTCATTTGGTTTCCTCTGAACCTATTGCCTGTTCCATTTTTGACCCCACAAAATATAGAAGCTGTAGATATTGAAGTCCTCTTCCGAACCATGTAAACAAAACCTTAATCTGATATCTTTAACGAAAATTATAGCAATTTTCCCATTGCATCTGTTGTTTTCCATTTCGTCTGCTTTTGATTTGGCTACATCTAAACCTATCATCTATTCCATGTTTGACCCTTTAGATGATAGAATCTGTCTTTGAGATCTGCAAGAAAGTTGTAGATTAGGAAGTTCTCTTTCTAACCGTATAAAGGAAAATTTAATACCTTTAATGAAAGTTATAGGAATTTTCCCATTGTGTCTATCTTTTTCCATTTCATCTGGTTTTCATTTGGCTTCATCTGAACCTATTGTCTGTTACATTTTTGACCCTTCAGAAGATAGAATCTATCTTTTAAGTCTTAAAAATAGTTTTAGATCTTGAAGTTCTCTTTTGAACCATATAAATAACACCTTAATATAGTATCTTTAGTGAATGTTATAGGAATTTTCCCTTTCCATCTATTTTTTCCGATTTCTTTCTGCTTTTCATTTGTCTTCATCTAAACCTATTGTCTTTTTCATTTTTGACACTTTAGATAGAATCTATCTTTGTGGTCTTCAAGAAAGTTATAGCAATTTTCCCATTGTGTTTGTCTTTTTCCATTTCATCTGCTTTTCATTTGTCTTCGTCTTAACCTATTGTCTGTTCCATTTTTTACCATTCAGAAGATAGAATCTGTCATTGAGGTCTTTAAGAAAGTTGTAGACCTTGGAGTCCTATTTCTAACCATATAAAGAACACCTTAATCTGATATCTAAAAGAAAGTTATAGCAAATTTTCCATTGCATCTATCTTTTTCCATTTAGTCTGCTTTTCATTTGGCTTTGTCTGTACCTATCTTCTGTTCCGTTTTTTACCCTTCAAAAGATTGAATCTATTTTTGAGATCTTCAGGAAAGTGATTTTTAATGCATTGTATTCATAACAGGTTTCTTTATCTCTTAAAAAAAATTATAGCTTTTGGTTTTGGTTTGAAGAAAAAAGAAAAGATTGCTTTAATCAAAGTGAGGTGATCGGTTGGAAGAGTATGAGTTAGATATTTTTACTAAACACGCTTCAGTATTTTGGTGATATCTTGATCTATCGGATTCCAAATGGGTTGATTTTTTATTTGGAGTAAACTAGAGATAAGGTTCTAGAAATTGGTCGAAGAAGTAAAATTATGACTTAGTCTCTATGATATTGAATTTCTGGATGAAAATTGCATATAACATACTGTTTTTGAATATGAACAGTCCAAAAATATTTGTGGCATATCTTTCAAAATACTAAAGCAAATTGAGTGATTTTGGTATCAATGTGAAGATAAGACATAGAGGAACACTTTCCTAAAAGAGAATATGACCAAATTATGTCATTTTCACTTTCTAATTTAATATGATCAGTAGACCTGAAGTTTTGGAATTTTGGAGAAATTATAAAAAGAAATGAGAGTTTTGATAATGTGATAAAGGAGGGAAATTTGATGATATACCCAGAATTGATATGAACATGCATTGCACGTAATTCATTTCATACATGTGCATTGTTAAACAATTATAAAAGTGCATATTGTGATATTTGTGTATATTATTTGTTATAGAAGAGCAACTGTAACGTCAACCTCCAAACGTTGCCAGAACTTCCAGGCATTAGCTTCGGGAGCAACTTATGAGTAGACCTAGATGGTCTCATTTCATTGTTTTTTTTTTCTACGAATTTTTCTATTGATCGACTACTGAATGCCTATATGAATGTGATTAATTGTGTTGGTTTCCGGACAGGAGGTCCGGTGATTGTGATGCCTGGTTGGTTATTAAAGTGCTGCTTATATGTGAATGTGCAGAACTATGTGCTTCATAATATGATTGATTGTGATAGATGTGTTCCATACATAAATGCACAATCAGATAATGGAAGTTGTGACCAGAGTGACCATCGATCAGAGCTTAAAGTTCAAAGTGTCAAAAAGAGTCTCAAGCGTAGAAATTGATTAAGAGCCTAAGGCTCACTATGTAAAATAAGCCCTATATTTCCCAAACAGATAAGGGAAAGTTATCAATAAGTCCTGTATCCCCCAAAAAGATAAGGGATAATTATAAATGAGCCATATATGGGATAGTTTAGGCATTCGATCATAACAAAGTAACAAAGGGAAAGTGACTCTCATGCACACTACACATGCATAATATGAATGATTAAATGGTAATGAGTGCAATAATGTGAAATGTTGTGAATATGATTTTGTGTTATGTGACTGGGTGAGCCATCGATATTGTTCACTCATTGAGTTTGCAAAACTCACCAAAAATTTGCAATTATTTTTCAGGTTCAAAAGAGTACCCCGTTAGGCCAATGGGAGTATACCTCCAACATAAGTGAAGGATAGAGGTTGGGATCAATTCACGTCTACATTGTATTTGTTAATTCCATACTAAATTTTATGTTCCGCAAATTTTTGTATCATTTGTAATTGAATATTGCGGTCTGTAATATCATTTGGAATTGGAAATGTTTTGTACTCATAATGGGCCTAAATTGGTTATAAATTTCCGTACATTGTGATTGTCATTAAAAAAAAAAGTACTGAGATTTGACTAACTAAGTGCTCTGGCAGGCCACCCTCGCGGGGCACGGACTCGGATATCACCCAAGATGTCAGGTTTGAGTCCTTGCGGGAGTGGGGTGCTACATTATTATTAATTTTTAGGTACTCTTTAGTTTTAAACTTTTCCCTTTTTTTAAAGAATGGTTAGAAAGGTTAAGAAAAAAAGTTGTTTTAGGCTGAGTTTAGAAGAGATTTACAAAGATTAGCCCTTTTGTTAGTATCACCAACATAGGCTCACAAAACGTTTGAATCTCCCACTTCTCATTACAGCTCGATGAGAGGAATCTCCTACTTCTCACTATATATAGGAACCACTATTCTTCTTTTCCCTTCGTTTGAACTCTTCCTAAAAACCTTTGTCCAGAATCTATTAACAACATATAAACTATAGCCTTCATCCTACATTCTTGAAACCATAAAGAGATACAACATAACATTATTACTTCATCCTTCGCAGAAAACAAGCAGTAAAACTAAGAACAAAATAGACTTTTATAAACACTACTTTTCTCTAGCCTGCAAACTTTCCTTCTTAAGCTCTCCTTGGTAGTGAAAAATACAACCAAAAGCTAAAACTTTCCTAAGACAACAAATAGTTATACAATGGCCAATACTCTAGTCCCTTCCTTTCCCAAATTCCCACATTTTCCCTCCAGCATCCTTATACCTTCTTTTCCAAACTCGTAAATGCCCTCTCCATCGGATGCTCCTAAGAGATCTTGGAAGCAAGTAGTTGTTCAAGAAACTCCAGTATCTTTATCCTACTCACTACCAAAAGATATAGGTAGTAGAATGGTGGTTTGCCTCAATCTTAAAGTCTTGAAGGAAGGTCCAGGGACTTGGGAATCAACTATGATAGAGTTCTTCTTTAGTAAAAGACCACCCTTTCCCCTAGTCTCTCAATATGCTAACAAGTTGTGGAAGACCAGAGGCTTGATAGGCATTCCACTCTCTGAAGAGAACTTGATTTTCTTCTGATTTACTTCTACTTTAGAAACCTAGAAGACTATAGAGGAAGGTCCATGGTATTTTGGAAGCCATCCTATCTTCCTTCAAAATTGGTAGCCACACTTAAATCTTGAAACACTCAAAGTCCAAAATATTCCTTTGTGGATTAGCTTCCATAACATACCACTTGAGTATTGGATTACCCAAGGACTTGGAGCACTAGCTAGCTACATCAGAAGACCAATATTCATGGATGAACATATAACAAATAAAAATGTGTTGGATATGCCAGGATATGTATTAGTGTTGACACTTCTATGGAAATCCCTAAATAATTTCCAATAATGAGGGTAGGAGAGGAAGATACAATAAGAGAAGACATAGTTAAATTTTCTTACCATTGGAAACCACCTTCCACTTATCTAACTAAAACTTAGAAGGCCATAGGAAGGATCTTCAAAACAGGGAGTTGTTAAGAGTTTATGGAGGCAACAAAAATAGCAACACATCTAAAATTGTTGAAAAAACCTCTTCCCACTATTAGGTTCCGATCAAGCATCTAATATATAATATATATCAAATATATGCAGTAGAATTAAAACAGAACCTCAAAAACCAGATCTACTCATGTATACATGTATAGAAAAACAAAAACATGAAATATAAGATGTTTACATACTTTTCTGTCGATGTCCTTTGTTCTTTAATCTTCTTTGTGTTGGGTTTTCGTAAACCATTATGATTAATGTACACTGTCTCTTTTGAAAGTCCACACAAAGATAGAAAGTTGAAACCTAACTAGGAAAAGACTAGAATTCTTTCTTTGTTCTAGCAAAGACAAGAATTCTTGAGAGAGTTAGAGAGAAAAAATGTGTGTGTTAGAAAAGGAAACTTTCCTTTTTTTCCACTTTGTGTCTTACATAAGATGCATAAAAATCATCTCTATTTTCTATACCATTTGGCCTTCCATAACTCCCATTAGTAATAGAAAGTTATGGGAAGTTAATGGTGATGAATAGCATGCATTAATGGAAGTTATAAGAAGTTAGTGTCCATGAATAGCATGCATTAATGGAAGTCAACAGCACTTGTTTCTAATCCATTCCATGCAATGTTTTCCACCATGATCAGATCGCGATACAATCCTGAAACACTCTCTCGTATCTTGAATCAACATTCAAGACCATTTTACTCGTCCTTCAGATCTCCTCTATGTGTGACCGATTACGTTCCCAGTTATCTTGGCTACTTGAATCAACACTTAATTCAAGTAAGTCAAGAGCGACATCTAGTAACATGTCATGAGCCCCAATTGACCGAAAAGTCAGTGTTTGACTACAAACCCTTCCACACATAATGTTGACATACAATTTGCCCTTTCAGCATCTATACCCCACTTGGTTTAGAGTATGGTCAAAGTGTCAACTCCCACTAGACTGACTATATCACTTCTAGTCCAAGTGTTATTAGATCTTGTCCTGAGGTTCTCATTACTCCATGTATCATTAAAGACTCTCTTCATGACACATATTTGATCTGGCTAGAGACTCCCAAGAAATGTCCCCAATAAGAGGCCATGGGTATCATGTCCTTTTATCAGGAGTTCTGAATCCTTTATTGACTACTCAATTACCTCCAAATAGTTTAAGTTGTATCCAATCACCACCTTATGAGTAACCCCTGAAAGGCACTGACACTGATAAATGGAGTCAAAACATAGGATCAGTACCCGCGATATCCTTAAGCACCTCAAGTCAAAGAATACTTGCACCATTGCTATGATGAGACTATCATTGACACTGATATATAATATTCATATGATTGTCTTATAGTAGATCAATCCAATGTACTTACTACCCTTAGTAAGCATCCACATGTTAAATTTAAACAACTCATATCTATAGCTTGTGAGATCTACTGCTTGATTTAATAAAGGAGTATAATATGTACTAATCTAATCAGATTAATGATATCCTATCTCATTAATCCTAGATCTAGGAAAAGTTTAGATACTAACATAATTATACATGACAGCAATCTTATTATCATGATCTCATCATGATTTCCTCCTTGCTATGTTTTGTATTAAGGACTTCATTAAATCAATTTAAGATCAACATCAAATCCATAAATGTATGAACATCGAAATAATGAAAAAGGCCTTTATTAATCATAAAATGATTTGTACAATAAGAGCTAAAGCTGATTGCCTATAGAGCACTTATTTAACACCCACGATATCCAAGGAGGTAATAGTACCAATAATAGGTGAGTATATAACACTTGAGGATATGGAGAGATAGGACAATGAGATAGTGGAAAACTATCAAATAATACATAAGTAACTATTTAAAGTGCTCAGTGCATGCATCATGCAACATTCAACATGGAGAAGGAAGTACTATAAACATCTACAACACTTATATCTCAAACAAAAATCAAGGATGGCCAAGCTACACTAGCCATTACTCCAAGTGCGATGCACCAGATGGAAGGAGAATCATTGGTTAGTCAAACTAATCATGTGCAATCTCATGTCTTTGAAACTCCTAAAGGTTATACTACACCTAGAGAAATAGTAGGAAATGTTGAATTCTATACAGTGGAGAGAAGGAGATCCAAGAGAGGTAAAGGGAAAGGCTCCATAAGCCAAATCTTTTAACCATCACCATTATAGCATGGAGTGTATAAGAAATAAATTGTCACATTAAAATATCAACTTTAAGGGACTTTGTTTTGGGAGAAAAACCTCTCACCATTGGATTACTATAAACAAAAATCAGAAGGTAAAATCTGGCCAAATTGAATATTTTTAGATCCCAATGGAACATGATAACCAACCACCAACATCATACTTTTGAAATAATTATTTGCTATAAAAAGGATAAACTCCAGGTAGATCTCTGAGATTCTAATGAACAAGCTATATGTATAAAGTTATCTTTTTTAGAGGAACTCATTCAGATTAAGGTTTCAGTCATCTATGCAAGCAACTTTTGGTTCTAAAGGAGAGAACTATGGAATAACCTTAAATCCCTTAGTAACATTGTATCCACACCTTCGCCAATATTTGGAGACTTTAACTCCATATTATACACAGCAGAGGCATAAGGACATTGCAATTTAAAGAATTATATAGCATATTTGAAAGATATAGCTGAAGAGATAGGAGTGGCTGATCTTAAGTATGTCAGACATTCATATACTTGGTCCAACAACCAACAATCAGATTGGCACATCAGGGAAAAGCTAGATTGAACCCTAGTAAATGACTTGTGGTTTAGGACCTTCCTTGATACCATAATTGACTTTAAATAGCCTCTTCTTTGGGACCATACTCCCCCTGTAATGGAAAACTTATTCTGAAAAGGGTTCAAACACTATCCTTTTCCATTCAACAATTTTGTAGTGAATGTCCCAGGTTTATGAGGCTAATAAAAAAGGTGCAGAGCATAAATGCAATGGGACCTAGAAATTCTATTTTGCTCAAAATCTGAAAGCTATCAAACAAGAACTAAAGATTCTTAACTCTACATACAGGCCTACAATTACTTCTTTAAACTCCTACAAACTTGAACTCCAAGCTATTCAAGCTAACCTAACAATTCAACTGATAGATCTAGTGTTACTTAAAAGACAAAAACAAAAGTTATCATAGTTCTTGGAGGCTACTTATAACCATAGTTCCTATTGCAACAAAAAACTAGACTACAGTGGATGAAAGAGGGGGATAACTGTACTAAATTCTTTTTCAACTCAATTCTAGCAAGGAGGAATTGCAAAAAGAAATCCTTTTTGTAACATCAAACAATGGTGCAATGCTATAGACATAACAAGAAATCCAAGAGGAGGCAATAAATTTCTTTGAAGATCTTCTAGGTACTCCAAACAATGTTAATGTAATAATTGAAGAACTCAGATCCCTATCCCTTAAACAAATCATACCAGCTGATTCGAATCTTCTTACAAAATCAGTAGAAAATATAGAAATTAAAGCTATAGTTTTTGTCATGGAGGGAACTAAAGCCCCCGAACCTAATGGCTTTAACAGGTTTTTCTTTCAGAAAGCTTGGAGATAAATGTGACCCTTTGTAATACAAGCAATCAAGGAATTTTTCTACAAGGAGATTCTACTCAAAGAGTTCAATAGAATCTTTTTTTTTAATTCCTAAATTCTCTAACCCCTCATTTTAAGGAATTCAGACCTATTACGCGCACTAACTTTCTCTATAAGGTTATTTCTAAAATACTTGCTACAAGATTGACAACATGTTTATTGTCTAAGAATTCCTAAAAGGCTATTCCAGATCAAACTATTCTCCAAGTTATACAATCAGAGTTGATTTTCAAAAAGCATATGATAACGTGAGTTGAGATTTTCTATGGACACTATTGACAGCCCACTGGTTTCCTTCTAAATTTTTCAAGTGGATCAAAGAATGTATTTCTTCCATGTCCTTAGCTATCTTGATCAATGGAACTCCTACCACATCATTTAAGGTAGAAAGAGGTCTAAGACAAGGAAACCCCTTGTCCCCTTACCTATTCATTTTGTGTATAGCGACCCTCAATTTTTATCAAGCAAGAAGTGCTCAAAAATCCAAAATTTAGATGCCATGAAAAATGCAAAAAGATTGGTTTGACTAACCTTTATTTTGTAGATGCTCTACTTTTATTTTACAGGGCCACAATTGACTCCATACAAAGTTACATAGAAGCTCTTAGTAAACTTAAATATTTCTCAAGTTTATAGTTCAATCTAATAAAGAGTCACTTCCTACTATCTAAGAAAGCTACTACCTTGGGACCTCTCATCTCTCAATCAATAGGAATGCCATTCAAACATACTCCTCTACTATATCTTAGACTACTGGTCTTTACTAAAAGACTTACGTATAAAGAATTTACTCCACTTGTAGATAAAATTCAAAAAAGATTCAATTTTTAGGTAAACAAGTCTTTGTCCAGTGTAGGGAAGGTACAACTTATAAAATCAGTATTGAATTCTCTCCATATTTATTAGAGTTCTCACATATTTCTTTCTGAAGGAATCATTAAGACCATAGAAAAAATCCTAAAATTTTTTGTATGGAATCATCTAAATAGGGACGAAAGGGCAACTAAAGTGAAATGGGATGATATCTTCTTTCTTAAAGATAAAGAAGGGTATGATTATAACCCCCTATTAAGATCCCAAATTAATCATTAATCCTAAAGAGATTATGGTGGATTATCATGGATAAAAATTCCCTTTGGGTTAAATGGCTTCACTTTTATTTTCTCAAAGAAAGAAGTCTGTAGAGCATTCAAAAATCTACCTCACATCTGCATTTTCTCAATCAGGTTTTGAAGTTAAGGGACAGAATCAAGGATGAAGTTTCATGCACAACTGAAAATGGAAAAATGACATATGTATGGTTTAATAATTGGTCTAACTTAGGACCCCTTATACACCACTACAATAATCTAAGTAGTCCTCAAACCTCTTCACTCAAACTCAAACTTAGCTCTATGATTACTGAGGGGATATAGAACTTTCTTGAATAATTAAGGCATCTCTAACCATCCTATAAACCACATCCAAACTATCAAGATGCATTATACTGGCAAAACCAACCTATTGATAAACTTACCAATGATACCACTAAAGATATACAAAGAAGTAGGAAATAGAAGGTGGAATGCCATAGAATTATTTTATAAAAGGTTTTACCCCTAAGACTATCCCTTATATCATGGCTAGCAATCCAAAACAGAATAAATACATCAGATAGAATGTAATTTTTGCAAATGGATAGAACATGCCCATCGTGCCAAATTTATGTGGAAACGAGAGATCATCTCTTCTTCACATGTCCTTACAACAACTATGTTTGGGGGTCTATATCGAGCTGATTCCTAAGATTAAATCCTAAGAATAAAATAATAGAGATGGTATGAAAATTGGCTAGTCAATTAAACCTTAGGAACCCAAATATATAGATCCATGTCATATCCTTGGCGCTTTGTATATAGCGGTATGGAAACAAAGGAACCTTAGATGGTTTGGTGGTATCAAAACATCCAAAGAGGTTTTTGCATCTGAAAGAAGTCAAGAACTCAAAGAACTCATCCTTCTGAAACATCTTAACTAAGCATGTAACAAAAATATCTGAGCTTCTCTGAATTTACAAAAGGCTAAGTGATTCAACATGAGAGCATGCAAGGAAAACAAAGGACAAGAACAGAAGAAAATCAAGAGGAAGAGAAAATCATTTCAGGGGGAATATAGTGTAGAAAGTAAATACAAATCAAGAAGAAAAAATAAGAAACCTAATCAAAGACCTTTCTCCATTACCCAGAGGAAGTTGATCTCCAATGAGAGAGAGAATCTCATCGTTAAACTTGACCTAAGGAAAGATGAATGTGATCGTATGAAGAAGGAGTAAGGAAAGATGAACCAAACAAAACTGTTCCGAGTGTTGGTTGTAGAATAAGACCTCCATTGCCACTAAAGAAAACAACCCTAATTGGCGAAGATGACTAGCAGTGTGAAGTAGAGGAGATGGAATTTTAGTTCTTTAATCTAACACTTTCATCAATCTTAAAATGTTGTTGTGTTGTTAATGTAGGGGCTCAAATGTGAAGTCAAACGTTGTTGTGTTGTTAATGTAGGGGCTCAAATGTGAAGTCAAACGTTGTTGTGTTGTTAATGTAGGTGCTCAAATGTGAAGTCATTTTGATAAGCATAATGTTAGTCGCTGTTGGTTGGTTTTAGCAAGGGAGTATAACTTCGAAACATTTACTATTATATTTTGAATCATTTTCTACAAAAAAAAGGCTCTCTTGATGGTTTTAAGTTTCTTTTTGACTAATTTATGTTTCTTGGCTATAGTGAATATGGGAAATATTTAAAAAAGAATTAATGAGAATCAAAGAGGATGATCAACTAAAAATTAAAAATATTTAAGAGGTATTTCTTTAACATAATTGAAGTATACTAATTTTGAAAATCATTATTATAACTAAATTTTAATTTTAATTTATTTAATAAAATAAAAGCATAAGTAATATTTTATGATTTGTTGCTTTAAGTATCAATTTGAAATTTCTAAATTGGGTAACTCTTAAAAAGAAAATTTTATAAAAAAAGTTGTTGTAATAAAAAGTACAAATTTTGAAAAGTTGTTAGGTAAAAATTTGATTCTCATTAATAAAAATAGTGTCATAATAAATTAGAAGTTCTTAAATAAAGTGTGCATATGGTCTATTGTATTCCTAGCTACTAGAAAATCAATTTGTCATCTCCTTATCTCTTTAAATTTTATGTTTAAAACTATTCATCTTACATTCTTAATTATATTTACTATTAACTAAGGGAGTTAAGAGCTTAATATAATAGAGTTTTGTGATTTATTAATGCTTGTAGTTGAAAACTATCTAAAGAGATCAAGCTCATTGAATCATCAAGAAGTGTAATTTTTAATATGCCTATCATATATGTCTGAACTTCATTCAATATTTAATAACAATTAATACTGTTGAATTTTGAGTAATTTGAAAAAAGGAAAAAAGATTAAGTTTATGAAAAATGTCCAATTTATCCTCTTCTTTAGTTATGTAACATAAAGCGAACAACATTTAGAGTTTAATAAACTTTTTATCCTTTAATTTAATTAAGGTTTTCGGCAATTAAAATTAATTAGATGTCTATTTAAGAATAGTACTTTATCAATATTATTTAAATTTATTATAATTAATTTTATCCTAAAATATGATTTAATTACGCTTCGCCAAAAAGTTAAAGCTTGATTCGGGCTAACCTAAAATTAACAAGTATGACCCCAAATTGACTAGATCTTAAGCTAAGTTCAATTTCTTTTTAATTTTGGACTTTGTGTAGAACCCAAACTCTAGCTTTATTATCGAAATTACATGTGAACATGATTGTTGTTATTAGTTTTGGAGATCGGTTTGGTTTTCGAGTTAGGTTTGATTTCGATGTTAATTTCGATAACAGAACTAATTTTGGAGTTAAGTTTGATTTTAGAGTTAGATTTGGATGCCGCTTCTGGCACCACCTAATGGTTATTATAGTTAGCTCGTCTCTGTTCTTTTTTCTTGTCTTGTTATTGGCTGGGTTTATGGATATTTCTTGGTTGTATTTGAAAGTTTTGGGCCAAGTGTTATCAAATATTGAGCAATGTTTATATCCCATTTAAAGAGAGTCATATAAACCTTAACCAACAACAAATGTTAATATGAGGACTCCACCCAAATAGAGTGAGCAGATCAATAAAGGAAATTGAGATAAAAATGGAAACAAAATTTAATATGCAGGGCACCCCTTAATAAATATGGGGAAGATCTCACAAACCTACACCAATAATTAACACACAAGGATGGGGAAGAAATTTTGGGTTGAGGAGAACCTCAAGGGGAGACCTCTTTATATATCCTCAATTGAGGCCTCCCATCCTACCCACTTTCGATGTAGGATAAATAAAAGCTAACAATCTCCTACTCTGAGATTTTATTAGGAACCAATTAAGCTCCACACCATTATTTCTATCTTGCCATTTGTCTGTTGTCTATGTTTCTGCCAGGCAATACGTGGATCTACACTATATGAATTTATCAGTGTTGATTAGGTTTGGCAATGCATCTACTGGTTCTCTTTTATGTGAATTTTTTGCATGTCTACACTTCCACCTTCCATCACTTCATGGACAAAATGATATTGAACTCCTATGTGTTTATTTTTGGAATGAAAAGCTAGATTCTTTATAATATACAAGGCACTCTGACTAACACAATACAAAGCAATTTTGGCTTGTCAGTGTCTAAGCTCCTCTAAAAATCTTTTTATCCAGATTGATTCCTTATAATCTTGTGTAGTTTCCATATACTCAACTTCTATTGTAGGTAGTGTTACATCTATCTATAGTTTAGACACTCAAATTATAACCCCTCCTGCAATTATAAGCATATAGCTTGTAAATTAGGATCAATATATCTGTAAATTAGTGTTACAACTATCTGTAATGGAATTTCTTTTATCAAGATCACCTGTAAATTAAAACATATCCTTTGACATTAATTCAATTTCTTTATAACATGAAGTGACATCTGAGGTCCCTTTAACATATCTTAGGATCTCTTTACAAGCCACCAGTGTTCTTGACAAGGATCCACCATGTAACGACTAACCACTCCCACTATATGTGCAATTTCTGGTCTTATACCAATCATTGCGAACATTGAAAATCACACAGTTGATTTATATGATACTCAAGACATTTTCCATCCTCTCTGCCTCACTATTAAGGCTTTTACTTGAGGATAACTTGAAATTAACAATAAGATGGGTAAATATTGACTTACAATCTTGTATAAAAAGTATCGTAATATTTTCTTCAAGTAATTCTTCTGAGATATCTAGATCTTCCTGTTATTTTTTTCTTGGTAAATTTAAATCCCTAGAATCTAATTTACTAGTCCTTCATCCTTTAATTCAAACTCCCCAGTGAATTGAGCCTTCAAATCTTGAATACAATCTTCGTTGGGGCTTATAACAAATATGTCATCAATATACAACAATAACAAAATGAAAGCATTATTATCAAACCTTTAATAATATACATAAAGGTTTCTAGTAAATATGTTGAATCTATGGCTCATTATGAAGAAATCAAATATATGGCTCATTTTATACCAACATTTTACCATCTATTTTAATCTGTACAAGTATTTGTTCAACCTACAATCCAAGTTGTCTTCAAGATCTCCACAAAGAAATGTAGTCTTTACATCTAACTCCTTTAAATATAGATCAAATGTAGTAGATATAGCTAGGACAATATAAATTGTATTATGATAAACTATAGGTGAAATTTTTTTATCAAAGTTAATACCTTCTTTTTTCCATGCCACTCCACCTTATCATCACTATTACTTTTGATCTTGTACGCCCACTTGGTTCCAATAGGCTTTATCCCTTGTGGTAATGACATAAGCTTCCATGTCTTATTCTTATGAAGGACTTTTATTTTTCATGCATTACTGTCATCCAAAGCGATGTATATTATGTCTAGTTTCTATTGCATTTAATTGCCTTTATATCTTAATTTGGGTTACAAATCCTTGTGTTTTGATCAAAATGTGAGATAGATTGAGTGAAATTTATGTGGATGTTGCATAAATCATGCACAGTCGTATAAGTGTAAATCACAGTTATGACTTACATGGCACGATCATGACTTTTACACAGCTATGACGTAAAAGTCACAACCATGACCTCCTTTCATTTTCCCATAATTGTTTTAGTTAATACATGGCAACTATAGATGTTTAGGGCCCAAAGCCCTAAACCTAAGGGCATACTACAAATAGAAGGAGAGGGTGGTGGCAAAGGGGGAATCTGAAACTTTTCCACTCTTCATTCTTCAGTCCACACAAGTAGACACATTCAGGAAGAGAGTGATATAGAGAAAGAAGGGAAGATGGGATGAGAAACAGAGGGAGTCAGTGAAGAAGAAGTGTAGCAACCCCTTGCTGGAGGGTACACACCGGGGCACCCAGAGGTCATTCCGATATATATCCTACAATAAGGGTGAACCACGTTCGATCACTACATTAACTTCACATGGCATCATATCATTACTCACTTATAAAGCATCATAAGAAAATCACAATATTTTTAAACCAACTTTTTCCTCATTTCATTTCACAAAACTGAAAGTCTACATTGTATCTTTCAACACTTACTACATATACATCATCAACCTAGTACAAAATTACTACATAAAAGAGAAAAATATACAAAGTCTATCAAATCTGTCCAAAAATCTTAGCTGACCGACCTTTGAGTCATGACTTCTCTTGCCAAATCACAATCGACACTGCTGGTTGAGCTTCTCAGTAGTCAGAGTCGTCTCTCGGTCCTGAAAAGACAACGCTTCAATTTTGGTGAGTTTTGCAAACTCAATGAGGTAAACATTATTGAGGGTTCACTCAATTCATGTAACACATCATTTCACATAACATATATTCACATTTTCACATAATTGATTTCATATCACATTTTCACTTAAGGAAGCAAACTGCATTTCAATCAATTAAAGATACTTAAGCAAATGCATATGGAATGCTCATGAGACTCTTTTTCATTTACTACATTATTGTGACCGAGTGCCTAAACTATCCCTTATCTATTATTGGATATCAGACTCATTGATAAATTTCCCATATAGGGCTTATTAAATGTTGAATCTAAGGGTCTGAATCACTTTTGAGCTCGAGGCTCTTTTTCACTCATTGAGCTTTAAGCTCTAATCAATGGCTACTCTAGTCAAAACTGTCATTACTTTTCATGCATTCATGAAATGAAATACATAAATCACACTTGCATGATCCCATTCAATCACAATCCCATATCATCGGACCTTAGTCCGGCATTCAACATTAAGTTGAGAATCACATTTTCACTTACATGTAAATGCTCATTCAAAACACATTTATCATCAAATTATGTACTCTTAGTTCATCTTATTCACATACAAACAACACTTCAATATCTCAACCAAGCATCATAATTATCGGACCTCCTGTCCCGAAACCAACACAATCAATCACATTCATTCAATCATTTCAAAATAGAATTTTAAACAAACAAGTAATTAAGTGAGACCATCTAGGTTACTTACAAATTTCCCTGAAGATAATGCCTGTAAGCTTCGGCAATGTCTAGAGGTTGACATTCTAGTTGCTCCTCTATATCAAACGCTAAACATATATATCACAATTTGCATAATTATGAGTGTTTAATAATGCACATGTACAATGGATGTTCATGACAATCCTGGGTATCTTCTCATCAATTTCATCGCAAAATCATTTTCATATCAAAACTCTTCTAAGCACAATTTATACTTAGGTTTACGCCTGATTAAAGCTATTAAAATCTCAATTCATTTCTTATTGACTCACTCCGGAATTTTCCAAGTCAAACTTTCAGGTATACTGTTCACATTTAATTAGAAAGCGAAACTGAGGTAATTTGCTCATATTCTCTTCTTGAAAAGTGTTCCTGTATGTCTTATCATTCCATTGACACCAAAATCACTCAATTTGGTTCAGTAATTTGGAAGATATACCTCCAGCATTATCGGGTTGTTCACAATTAAAAATAGTGTACTACGTACAACTTCCATCAAGAAATTCAATATCTTAGAGAAAGAATCAAAATTTGACTTCTTGAGATAATTTGTAAGCCTATGTCTCTAGTTTACTCCAAATTACAAAGCGTCTCATTTGGAATCCTATTTCATTGTTCCAACAAATTCCATAGTTTGATTTGATCAATATTTCTTAACTCAATTTAGAATGCTACGAAAGTTGGTGGAGGGATAGAACAGTGTGTTAGGAATCTATTGGTATAAGAATCAGATCATTTGAAGATCTATAGAAGAAGTTGTGGCCAAAAGAAGGAAAGTTGTTAAGGGTGAGTCAACGCTTTGGTCAAACCAGTAAAGTCAACATACCCTACTTCATCTTCTCCATCGACATCTTAACTTCAAACCTTCATAACTTTTGATCCAAAACTCAAAAATTTACAAACTTTATATCAATGGAAAGCTTAAGGAAATATATACAACTTCGATAAAGTTAACTTTGTCAAAAACTCTCTATATCAGTATAGAAAACTCATGGAAGTTTCAGATCAAATTTTTAACTCTTTGCTTACAACATTCAATCCCTCATGCTTAATCTATCATTTCTAGTTCAATGATCATCATTTATCCATTATTCTAACCCCCTTTCAACTCAACATC
>JAOSBN010126534.1:0-30892 GCA_027563595.1 Erythroxylum suave
TTTCTAAGTTTTGTTCCAGGATGTCGGACATTTGTTTGAGTTCGAATGAACCATTTGTTCCGCTGGTGATTCGATATCTTTCGATTATTGGTTTGCCTTTCGTTCTCTTTGTCTCTCGATTCCTCTTCGTTTTGAAATTTTCGATTCGTTTTTCGGTTGGGGTCTGGTTCTCAGATCGGGTCCCAACACACCCTCCATAGGTATCTCAAGAAAATGCTGCAATCCGATAAAACTATCCCACCTAAAGACCTCTGTAGCTCCTACCTTTTTTCTTCATTACTCGCTCTCTATTCCATGCTAATGCTCTCTAACCATACTGTTTTATTGATTTGAAAAATTAATTTATGGTCCACTACTCATGTACAGTCTTCTTTAAACCCACGTTATTACCGTGTTAAGAAAACGGTTTCATTTCACAGACGTTGTTTGCATGATGTCTACGTTTCGACTGGACATCTGCATGAAACTCAAACTGGTTTCATTTTCTCTCCTGCTATGTCTTTGTCTACTGCGTAGTTGTTTCTGCTTCTCTTTCAGCCACTGCCATTTTCCTTTGGCTATGCTGTGTTGTGCTCCTTCATTTGTTATCGTTTTGATACTTCCCTTCATCCACCTACTGTAGTTGTGAGCATGATTGTCGATCAATTAAAATAATACCATGTAAAAATCTATGCAGCCCGTATTTTTCTTCTTTGTGTTTCCATATTTCTTGTTTTTTAATTTTCTTCTTCTTTCTCTATGAAGACAAGTAAAAATTAATCTTTCAAAAATGGTTCAAATATTATACATTCGATGTAACTTCTTCACTTCTGAATTGTGCCTTAAATCATATATGAGTCAAAGTGAGTATTTTTAAGCAATTTCATGTCCTTAATCGCTAAGTGTTATGAAATAATCAATTAATCAATTAAGCACCTATCAATTTCCCCACACTTAGCTTTTGGCTTTCCTTAAGCAAAACATTAAAATTAAGCTCAAAGACCTAAAAAATTTACTCAATTCCCATAAGTTATGAGAATATATAATCATAAGCAAAGATGAATGACTTTCAAAAATCATAGTAAGAAGTCAACATTCCAAGCTTTTACTCATGATCAATCAACATTCATCATCTTCAAAAACCGAGCAATCTAATGGTAGAGTTAAAAAATGTGTGCAACTAAAATATATATACTGGTACACTCAACATCATTCATGATCCTGACAAACCATAACTTTATATATCATTTCATTTCTCCACCACTAAAGGTCACATGCAAAATCAAGGATCAAAGGACTTTTTAAGGTTGTAATGTGGACAAAGGTAAAATGAGATGTATTTGGTTCAAGTAGCATAAAAGCCATCAAAGATAGTGAAACAAAAGTAACACTCAATGTGACATCAAATGCATAAGTTAACACTCATCAAAACTAGGTACCGTTAGTTATGACGAATGCAACACATATTTCGCAACTCATTTCAGCTCTCACACACAAACCACATGAAACATATATTGATCCAAAGGAATCACTCATACAATTTATGCTAACAATACATTGAAATCACAAGGGTGAACCTTCCAAGCTAACATCTACCTCATATTCAACATACTCAAATAATACATTCATTATAACTCTTGAAAGATGCATTAATTATGAAAACTTTGCAAACTCAAGTACACTTCCTCCTTGATAAATTTATTTAAATAAAAACTTTTCATTCTTTTTTTCTTTCTTTTTCAATTTCTTTTCTTTTTTTTATGCTTTTCTCTTTTCTTTTACATTAGAAGAAACTACGTTAATATGTGAATTTCAATGATAAGACATAACAAAACATCCCAGCATTAAGCAACCCACACATATGTACATTTCCACACTTAGAATTTTGTACCTCCACAAACTTAACAATCACAAATGTTCTACTAGCTTTATGGCTTGCGTAGGACATTTGGTTAAGAAAGGCTGATAAGGCTCAAAGGGGGCTTATCAAGAAGGAAAATCATATAATGGGTAGCTATTTGGCTAATGTAGTTCGGGAAAGAAAAGAATGCCTAATCATATCCATGTTAATGCATATGATAAAATTGCAGCCTCAAATAGAAATTCAAGACAAAATTAGGATGTACATGTTATAAAGGTCACACATTATCAAAAGACAATGAGACTAATATGAATGTTTCAGTTTAATAAGGCTCAAAATTTGATCGGCTTTGTCTACCACTAGTCACTAATCTTCTAAAGATAATGCATATCGACCAATCACAAGAGTTAAAATATATGCAAAAATTGCTATCAAATTCTTTAGTCAACTCATTCTCTAATCTTGACTATATAGTCCTAGAAGCAGTATAAAAAGAGAAAATGATTGTTTCATTTATTTTATTCTTTTCTCATTTTGATTGAAAAGTTTAAAAAAAAAGTAAGAAACAAACTAACATAGAATTACACATGCAAATAAAAAGTAATGTAGAAATGTAAACAAAGGATTTTTACTTTGCTTTAGTTACCTCTTAATAAGCGCCTTAGTTTAGGGTTGCTGGCTCGATTCTATGTTTCCTCCTCGTATGACAAAATTGTTATCTTCAGGTGTCATATGTGGCTCCTCCATGTGAGGTTCTTCCAAATAGGGGCTTGCTTGGTGATCCATCATATTCAACATCTCCCCTATCTTCTGACTTTCAATCGTGACTGAGTCCATGAACTCTAGAAAGATCTCAAATGTCTCTTTTCCTTTTTCTTCCTTATTTAATTCCTCCAATATGCTATGTAAAGGTGAAGAGCCATTCTCAATAATAAAATGGAACTCAGTATTTACCTTTGAGTTAAAAGATATAGCTTTTCTACCTCGAGCTCCTCCTTAACTTCTTCCACGCAAGCAATTCCTTAAGTAATGCTCTCAAATTTCTTAAGCTCCTTATCACTTTGTAAAGTTTTTGTACAAACATCCATTGGGTATACCTCGGGTTGATACGGTTGCTACTCTTTGCTTTGCGGTTCTAAATGATTGATATCTCCCCATCGAGCCAATGCATCTTGCTGGAATTGCAGAGCATCCTCTTGGATTTACTGTACACCTTGCTGAAATAGTCATTGCATATTCTGTTAAATTTAAAGATTGTTAGCAACTATAATATTAAGCAATTCTTTTAGAGATGTTCCTCAGTCATGTTGGCTCTCCAAATCTTGGGTGTTAGACCATGTAGTTTGTAGAAATTTCCCTCTATCCTTCTATAATTGTAGAGTATTCTGCTGCAATTGCAAAGTATTAACATTCACAATATTACTTAATTCTTCTAGAGATAGATCAGAGTTGTGATAGGAAGCTTTTGGTTTATATGAGAATTGTTGTGAGTCCTACATACTATCATAGAAGTAATTCTGATGGTTATCCCAGCCATAACCAAAGTCAAGTTCATCAGTCTAACCTTAGTTATAGGATTGAGAATAAGAGTTAAAGAAAAAATCCTTCCATCTATGAATTTTTTGTTTTATAAATCACAAACATGAATCAAAATAAAGAAAGGATCACGAAATAACTGAAAAAGAAACGAATTATGAATAAATATATACAAACCACCATCTAAAATCACAAACAAAAACTAAAACATCGCAATCCTTGATAGCGACGCCAAAATTTGACAGCGCGTCATAATGCTAGTCAAAATAAAAACTAAACTCTCCATTGCTATAGTAGTAGTCTAGTTTTTATTCTGACTAGCATTATCACGCGTTGTCAAAGACCAAAAAGTCTACAAGAACAATCAATCCGCCAATCTTCACTCACATATCTTCCATTATTCCTTTCAGATAACAGAGTGACCTATCAGCTAATTATAAGCACATATTGGTTGGTGCTAACTACCCTAGATCCAGTTTTTCATAAATAAAGTGAGGCATAAGGTTTAAGCTTGCTCCAAAATCAAGCCTGTCCTTAACCTTATCACCATTACCTATGGATACTTGGACAATAAAATGTTCTTGATCTTTCAGTTTGGGGGGTAAATGGGGCTGTAGAATTGCACTTGTTAATATTGAAAATAACACCTTTTTGTTAGACTCAAATGTTTGTTTCTTAGTGCTTAGTTCCTTGAAGAAAATATAAGCTAGAATTTTCCTAAGCACATCTAATAAGGGGAGATTAACATTCACTTTAGAAAGCATGTGATATAGATAGGAAAACTGCTCATCTTGTTTCGATTACTTAAGGCGACTTGTATATGAAATTGATGGTCGATAAGGATTCATCAACTTAGATAGTTTTTGTTCTTCATTGTCCTTGGTGTCATGCTTAATTCGTTCACTCTTTTGAATGCAAATTGAAGAGTTTCTCCCATTTCTTTTCTTATTTTTCTCATATCCTTTTTTGATGAGGTTTTTCATAAGGCTTTTCTTCTCTTGATCATCATTGTCAGGAAGTTCAGAAGGAAACTCTACATATTTGTCAATCAGTTTACGACTTCTTAGAATGGTGATCTCTTGGGCTTGCTCAGGTTAACTGGGTAACCTTCCTTTTTGATTGTTATGCATTTGAGCTGCAATTCTCCCCACTTAAATCTTAATCCTTTTGACAGATGCTTCTAAGGAGTTGAATCTTTTGTTGTTCATTTCTCGATTTTGAGTTGTGAACTGAATGGAGCATTTAGGCTTTCCTCTATTTAAGGCTTTCTCAGTAGGTTGTCAATTAAGGATTTCCCTAGGAAAAGGTTTGGCCTCTAAAAATTTTGATATTATTATTAGGGTTACATTAGTGGATTATTAGTCTTCCATGAAAAATTGGGGTGGCTTCTCTAACAAGGATTATAGGTGTTTGAATATGGATCATTTTACTCCCTTGGTTGAAAACCTTTAAGTGCATTCACTTATTCCTCCCCATCAAAAGGTTTATAGGAATATGTACAAAAATTTGCTCCATGACCACAAGTTCCACATATATCACACAGTTCTTAATGTGGAACCTTTTGGGGTATCCTTATGGTATCTTCACATGCCTTTGTAAACTCAGCTAACTACATAGACAATTCTTGATTCAAGCTCATTTCATGAACTCCGGCAACATTTCAAAGATTTCATACATTTCTTCAACGGTCCTCTCTCCTACAGCTCCTCCTACTGCATTGTCCACCGTGTACTGGCATTGCTACATCAACCCATTATAAAAAAATTGGTTTAGCATGTTAAGTGGAAAATAATGGTGTGGACATTATATCAGTAAGAGCTTGAAGCATGCCTATGAATCATAAAACAACTCTCCCTGCATCTGAATGAAGGTAGCTAACTTGGTGTGCAACTTATATGTCTTTTGATGGGAATATAATTTTCCTATCAATTTGTTATACACCTCTTCCCATGTAGTCAATGAACTGGATGGAAGGGTCATTAGCCATACCTTGGTCAGATCCTTCAATGTGTATGGGAAGCACTTCATTCTGAGTTGATCTTTATTTAATCCATCCAACGGAAAGGTTTGGAGAGTGGTATAAAATTCTCGAATGAAGTTTAAACGGTCTTCATTGGGAACCCTATAGAATGATGGTAGCATGTTGTAATGGATGGTCTTCAATTTGTAATTTCTAGTTGCCTCTCCCAAATGTGTACACGCGTTGTAATACTAATCAATGATCCGATGTACTCCTTTATCACCAACTGCCTTTCACCCATCATGTGGTTACTCACTTGATCTTAACGCTTAGGTTCCTTGCGATTATCTTCAGCGTCCCCTTGAGATCTTGGTCTTCAATGTATGTTATCAACAAAAGGGATAGGTATACTATCCAAAGATCTCCTTCCTAGAATAAACTAATTGAATTCACTTCCTAAATTTCTCCCACCTAGCCCAAACTAACTACAGAAAGCACTAACAAAAATTATAAAAAAAGTTAACAATATAACATAATAAAACATGCATGCATGAACAAACATAAACAATCAAAATCACTTTTAAAAAAAATCAAATTAATTCCATTTAAAATAGTAAACACCTCCTAGGCAACGACAGCAAAAACTTATTATGTAGAAAAAGTTCTAAAAATTACCTAGGCCATCCTACTCGCAATTATTCAAGGTAGTTGTAGTAATTACCCAGGGTCGTCTCCCATGGTGGTGAAATTGGCTAACTTAAATTAATATTGAATGAAAAATAAAATAAATGCAGATGAAATCCTAAAATTTGTATCCCGATTATTGAGTAAAGGCCTAAAAGAAAAATGATGCAGTTAAACTGAAAAGTAAACTTAATCGACTGAAAACAAAAAATGAGTAAAAATCAAATTGGAAGACTCTTAAGAATTAATTTCACTAATTTAATCTCCTATGCATGATTAGGGGAAATGATTGGTTAGTTGTTTGACTAAACTTAACAGTTATATTCTAAGAGTAACTCAAATAATAAACTAAATTTAACCTTCGCATTCGATAAGTTATTATCCATAAATGATGGAAACCTGACTACTAATTACCACTTAAGTTAATATATTTTTAATTCATAACCTAAGCGTCTATAGTTTCTAATTCCATATTAAACTTTTCCTCTAGGTATTAAAGAAGTGCTTTGAAGGTAATCACCTTTAGCACTTATTATACAAATCTATATGGTTAATAAAAATAAATTTTCGTTAATTTGATGTTCATGTTTTTTATGAATTGACATGATTTTAAAACAAATTAATGAAGTATTTGATACATTACACGGCAGGAAGAAAATCATGATGAGATCATAATATTTAGATTTCTATTATGTGTAATTACGCTAGTATCTAAATTATCCTTATTCATATGATTAATGAGACGAGACAATATTAATTCGAAAAACTAGCACATGTTATACTCCTTGATTGGATCAAGTAGTGGATCTTATAAGTCGTAAGCATGAGTTTTTTAGAGTTGTCATGTGGATGCTTATTAAGAGTGGTAAGTACAATAGTTGACATTCCATTAGATAATCATATGAATAATCTATTCTAGTGTCAATGATAATCTCATCATAGTAATGGTGCAAATGTCCTTATACTTGAGGAGCTCAAGGATATCTTGGATATTGATCCTGTACTTTGAGTCCATTCCTCATTGTCTCTCAGATGTTGGTCATAGGGTTGTGATTGGGTACGCTTGAGGTATTCAAATGTAATTGAACAACCAATAAATCCTGATAGAATGAGATGATACCCACAACCTCTTATCGAGGTCATTAGTTGGGAATTTCTAGCCATAGTGGAAATGTCATGAAGATAGTCTTCAGTGACATATCCAACTAAGTAATGAACCTTAGGGACAAGAACTAACATCACTTGCGCTAGATGTGACGTAATCAGTTTAATGAAAGTTGACATTTTAACCATACTCTAATCCAAGTGGGGTATAGATGGTGAAAGGAAAAATTGCATGGTAACATTGTCTATGGAAGGGTTGCTAGTCAAACTATTGACTTTTTGGTCAATTAGGGGGAATAACTTATTGCTAGATATCGCTTAAGACTTGCTTGAATTAAGTGTTAATTCAAGGGGCTAACAAAGCTGGGAACTTCATAGGTCACATGTATTGGAGATACTAAGAATGAGTAAAAGGGCTTTGGATAGTGATCCAAGATATGAGAGAATGTTTTCAGATTGTATCATGATATGATTGTGGTAAGAAACGTTACAAAGGAATGAAAGAAAGCAAGTGATGTATGGTTATCAACTTGGAAAGTTTCGTGATTTCTTACAACCATTTCAAGCTAAATTAAATGACATTCGTGGCCACTTAATTCTCATTATTCCTTCATTCATAATGGGGGTAGAGGAGACTAAAAGTTGGAAAAAACTGACTCTAAAAAAACTAGTGAGAAGTATGAAGAGTTCATCTTACACAAACTTATTCTCTAAACTGTTATCTCAAGAAGATACATCAAAATTAGCACTTTGTGTGTGTTCTAACCATTCTTCCTAAAAGGTTTCAAGCTTTTCTCTTTATGTGGATATCATTAGAGACATCCTCCTTTGTTTGAAATGGTTTACGACATCCTAAAGCGGTGAAGACAACGAAGAACGAAGGAGTTTGTAAGCTACAAATCTTAAGTTCATTTTTTTTACTACATCTAATGACACATGTATGATTCTATATTTTCTGGGTTTTGTTTTATTTTTTCTATGTATTTTTTGATATGTGATACATATGTTGCATAATCAAAACCCAACGGTGGTATTAGAGCCATCTTGTGCCTATTAGATGTAGTTTCTATTACATATGCAATAGGATTGCATGGCTGTGACAACTGTGGATATATTTTTATAAAATTCGAAATTAAATTATGAAAAAATTTCATAATTTTCTTTAACTAATCTACTCATGATATGTTTGTAGATGGTTTTAGAGATTGAAAATTGATTTTAATATGATTGAAATATTTATTGATGAATTTCTAACAATATACTGGAAAAATGTTTTCTGTTGAACATATGTTGTTGGTTGGCTAAACTAATGAGGTTTAACATATTTTTTATGGAATTTTATTATAGAAATTTTATGTAAACATATTTATAATGTGTTTATACCTCTTAAATTTTTCCAGAATTTATTACAATTGTTTTAATAAAATTTCAAACAATAATTAGATCTGATCGGTTAAGAAGAAATCAATGGATCTATTTTGTTTGATAATTTTGTATGTTTATGTTTTAATTCTAGAACCCTAACAAATATTATATGTGATAAAATATGTTATTTTTATGAATGACTCATGCCAAAGTAATGTTGGTAGAATTAATATTTCCAGAAAATTTTAGATGTCAAATTTGTCAATTTTAACATCTCAATGGTGTTTCGGTTATCTTTATAATTTTTTGGGTGATTACAAAATTTTTTTGTTAAACTTGAAACAACCTAAAGATGCATGAAATGATGATTCTATGCTCTAGAAATTTTGAGAAATCTTGGAAATTAATTTTGAATTCAAGTAAGACTAGAAATTGGCATGTGAAACAAAATTAAAATGTTTAATTTTGACATCAGATAATCAATTTTAAGGTGAATTAATTTTGAATTAATTTCTGGAATTAAGAGTTTAATTTAATTTGATTAATATTAAATTGTAAACTGAAATGAAAAACAAGATTAAATTTAACCAAGATAACATTTAGGAAGAAATTGATTCAAGAGTTGAATCAACTTCTAAAATGTAGGATACATAACCTGCCACAACTATTTTTGATGTATTTAATTTTATGCATTAAAAGATCCATGTTTGGAATATGAGTGGGCTTGAATGATGGATGGTGATGGACTTAAGCCGAATATGATTAGGGTGTCCATATCATGCCTTATAGTTATAGTAACTATACATATATATATATATATATATATATATATATATGATATATACAATACCATCCTAGTTAGATAAGACCTAAGTAGAAACTCCTCATTTAGAATATTAAAACTAACGCCTTCCATTAATAAGGTGAGAATTAGAGTTCTTTTAGGATTAAGGTTGTTGGGCAAACCTAACCCCACTTTACACAAATATGTTCAAACCTTGGAAATATGGTTTTCAGATTAATGGCTCGGTTTTAACTAGAAGCGTTGATTTGTTGGGCAAACCCAAGGTCAACATGGACAAAGACAAAGTTGAGTAGTGTACGTGACACATACATGTATCAAGAGTTGAATCCTAATGTGTCTACACACATCAACAGTTGATAACACTAGATTTGGTAGTTGCAATATAAATGCAATTGGTATGATCGATACCTACTGATTGACCTAGGGTGGCTTGTTAGGAAAAACCAAGGCCATTCCTAGAGATATTGAATATGGACCCACTAATAAGTTCTCTCAAATTCATATTGAGGGTTATGGATTCATGGGAAAATAATAGGAGCTATAAGCGTGTTAGAAAAATCCTAATTGACATGCATTTACGTATAATTTAACAACTTTTCTCTCTTTGACATTAGGTTGTAAGAATCGATACCATGTGCACTATTGTGAATGTACACTCGCTTATGGAAGCTAATAAGATGACTGGAACCAACTTCTTAGACTAGCTTAGGAATCTGAGAATAATTCTCAAATAGGAGAAACTAGGTTACAATTTAGAAAAATGGCTTCCTGATCCCCCCACTACTGATGTTTTTGATAGTGATAAGAAGGCATATAGAAAGCATCTCGATGATAGTAAGATGGATAGCTGTATAATGTTGGCCACTATGTCACCAAAATTGCGAAAACAGCATGAGGCTATGGATGCTCATATTATAGTCTATCATCTGAGGAAGTTGTTTGATGAGCAAGCTAGGTCCAAAAGGTTCAAGACCTTGATGTTGCTCTTTTGCTCCAAGATGACTGAGGGGACATCTCTAGTGCAATATGTACTAAAGATGAATGTCTATATTAAGAGGTTGGCCTCTTTGGTTTTCTTGATGGATTATAAATTAAGTATAGACTTATTTCTAATTGGTTTGACTGATAGATATTAACAATTTGTGCTTAACTATAGGATGAACTAGATATTCACCACGATTCCACAATTGATTAACTTACTCAAAATAGTTGAGTCATTTGTCAGGAAGGATAGTGAGGCTGTGATGGTGGTGGAATCTTCTAGTTTAATTAGGAAGAATAAAAAGAAGAAGAAGTCCACAAGGCCTAAAGGTGGTGTGTCTAAGAAGAAAGCTAAGGATAGTTCCCCTAAGGGAACATGCTTCCACTATAGTAAGGATGGCCATTTTAAAAGGAACGGTAAGGCTTATCTAGAGTCACTAAAGGAGAAGAAGGCATCATATGCCCCATCTACTTTAAATACGTTTGTTATTTATATTAATACAGTTTCTAATAATAACATATAGGTATTGGATACTGGTTGTGGCTCTCACAGATGAAGTGTTATGCAGCACCTCAGGAATAGTAGACAACTCAACATGGAAGAGTTGGACCTACACATGGGCAATAGAGCAAGAGTTGCTACGTTAGTCACAGGAGCTTATGTATTGACACTCCCTAGTGGGCTTGTAATAGAATTGGATGATTTTTTATGTACATATATTGACTAAGAATATTATTTTAGTTTCTAGTTTTAATAAAGTTGGTTTCCATTTAAATTTTAGTAACAATAGTTATTCTATTAGTGTGAATGGAATGCTTTATGCTACATTATTCAATGGAATATACATATTAGATATGTCTAATCCATTTTTAAATATTAATGATAATAAAAGACAAAAATGAGATGCTATGAAATCCTTGTACTTATGGCATTGTTGCCTTGGCCATATATGTGAGCGACATATGACAAAACTGCACAAGTGTGGTAGTTTAGGGTCATTTGATTATGAATCATGACACATGTGAGTTTTGCTTATTAGGGAAGATGACAAAATTACCCTTTAAGGAAAAGGTGAACGAAGTACTGGGCTCTTGAACTTAATAAATTCAGACGTGTGTGGTCCGAAGTCCATACATGACAAAAGTGGTTTCATATACTTCATTACTGTTATTAGTGATTATTCATAAAATGGGTATATGAATTTTATGAGATACAAATATGAGGCCTTTGAAAAGTTTAAAGAATTAAAAAATGAGGTAGAGAAGTTAGGATGAAGTATTAAAACATTTCAATCAGATTGAGGTGTTGAATACTTAAACCAAGAGTTTCTAAATTATCTTAAAAATAATGAGATAGTATCCAAGTGGACTTCATCTTACACGTCGTAACACAATGGAATTGTAGAAAGGAGAAGTCGAACCTTATTGGGGATGGTGAGGTTAATGATGGGCTTAGCAGATCTGCCAAAATCCTTTTGAGGATATGAACTTGAGATTATTATTTATATGTTAAACAAAGTTCCATTAAATTTAGTTGATGTTACTCTATTTGAGATGTGGACTAACAAGAAACCTTATCTTTCTCACATGAAAATTTGTGGACGCCCAGCTTATATGAAACGGATTTAGTCAGATAAGTTAGAAGCTAAATATAACAAGTGTTTATTTGCAGGATATCCTTAAAAAACAATATGATATCAATTCTACAATATTTTGGAACAAAAAGTGTGTTTCAAAGCATGCTGTGTTTTTAGAGAAAGAGTTTCTTCTAAAAGAAGATAGTGGGAGCAAGATCGAACTTGTGGAAGTTCAAGATGCTCAAATAAACACAAATCAACTGCCTGAACTTGAGACTATTGTTCATAATGAAGAAACAATAGTTCAATCTTTTGACACATAAGAAATTCGTAGGACAAGTAGGATATATCATGCTACAAAGAGATCTCATAAGTGAACATAATGATGTATTGCTCATAGAAGACGATGAGCCTACTACCTATGGAGAAGTTCTGAAGAGTTCAGAATTTGACAAATGGCTTTAAGCCATGAAATCTAAAATGGATTCCATGTATGAAAACCAAGTATGGACTTTGGTTGACCCACCTGAAGGTATAAAAAGCATAAGGTGCAAATAGGTTTTGAAGAAGAAAATTGACATAGAGGGTAATGTAGTTACTTATAAAGCTAGGTTTGTAGCTAAAGGTTATCATAAAAAATAAGGAGTTGACTATGACGAAACATTTAGCTTGGGAGCCATGCGTAAATCCATTAGGATACTCCTGACCATTGCTACTCATTATGTTTATAAGATATGAAAAATGAATGTGAAAACAACTTTCTTTAATGGAAACCTAACCAAGGATGTGTACATGACTCAACCTAATGGTTTCATATCCAAAGATGGAAGAAAGGTATACAAGCTTCAAAAATCCATTTATGGATTGAAGCAAGCATTTGGGAGTTGGAATATATGATTTGATGAGGCAATAAAAAATTTTGGTTTCTCACAAAATTTGAATGAACCTTGTGTGTATAAGAAGGTTAGTAGGAGTGAAATCATATTTCTAGTGTTGTATGTAGATGACATACTGCTAATAGGAAACGATGTCTTAGCTTTACAATCAGCCAATATTTGGTTGTCTAAGAATTTTTCCATAAAATACCGTAGAGAAGCAACTTATATTTTGGGGATAAGAATTTATAGAGATAGATCTAAGAAGTTCCTTAGTCTTTCTCAGTCTGTAAATATAGATACGATGCTAAAAAGGTTTAGATGCTTAAGAGGTTTAGCATAGAGCAATCCCAGAGAGGTCATCTTCCCATGATGCATGGGATTACACTGTCTGAAATCTATGTGTCCAAGGACAAAAGATGAGAGGACTCACATGAATTTGGTCCCTTATGCATCGACTATAAGATCAATCATGTATGCTATGTTATATACGAGACTTGATGTATCATATTCTCTAAGTGATATGAATAGATACCAGTTGGATCCTAGGGAGGTGGGTTGATGTCAAGAATATCTATAAGTACTTCAGAAAAACTAAGGATATATTTTTAGTATGTAGAGAAGGCGATCTTTTTGTGAGCAGGTATACAGAAGCTAGTTTCCAATTCGACAGGGATGACTTCAGATCCCAATCAGGATATATTTTCATACTTAATGGTGGAAAAATTAGTTAGAACAGTTGCAAATAAGAGACAACTGTATATTCCATAGCCGAAGTAGAGTACATTGCTGATTTAAAAGAAATAAAGGAAGCAGTTTGGATCAAGAAGTTCAATATAGAACTTGGAGTGGTTCTTAGCCTTATTGACCCAGTATAGTTCTATTATGAAAAAAATGGTGTCATAATTAAAGGAACTAAGGTCTCGTCAGAAATCTAAACATGTACTTAGATGATATCATTTGATTAGAGAAATCATTGGTAAAAATGATGCCAAGACACAGAGAGTGCCTACTGATAAGAATATTATTGATCCTTTGACTAAGTTGACTCCCCAAAAGAGATATGATTCTTATATACTTGCCAATGGTATTAGATACAAAGGTGATTGGTTTTAGTGTAAGTGGGAGGTTGTTAGAGAAGTGCACTAAAGGCAATCACCTTTAACATTTATCTTACAAATCTTTATGATTAATAAAAAGTCATTTTGTTAATTTGATGTTCATGTTTTCTATAAATTCTTAAAGATCTTAAATATAATTAATGAAGCTTTTAATATTTCCATAGCATGAAGGAAATCATGATGAGATCATGATAACGAGATTCTTGTCATGTGTAATTATATTAGCATCTAAATTATATCCAGTTATAAGATTAATGAGATTAGACATTATTAATTTGGACAGACTAGCACATCTTATATTCCTTGATTTGGATCAAGTAGTGAATCTCATAAGTTGTAAGGATGAGCTGTATAGAGTTAACGTATGGATTCTTATTGAGAGTAAGTAGTAAGTGCATTGACTGACCTTACACAGACAATCATATGGATAATCAATTTTAGTGTTAGTGATAGTCTCATCATAGCAATTGTGCAAATATTCTTAGACATAAGGTGCCCAAGGATATCTTGGATACTGATCCTATACTTTAACTCCATTCCTCTGTATCTCTTAGAGGTTGCTCGTAGGGTGGTGATTAGGTATGGCTTAAGGTATTTGAAGGTAATTAAGTAGTTAACAAAGGATTCACCACGACCTCTTATAGGGGTAATTACTCAAGAATCTTTGGTCAGAGTAGAAATGTCATGAAGATAGTCTTCAGTGACATATCTAAATGAGTGATGAGCCTTGGGTACAAGAACTAACGTCGCTTGGGCTAGAAGTGACGTAGTTTGTCTAGTGGGAGTTGACATTTTAACTATGCTCTGAACCAAGTGGGAAATAGATGGTCAAAGGATGAATTACACGGGAACAATATCTATGAAAGGGTTCGTGGTCAAACCATTGACTTTTAAGTTAATTAGGGGTTATGATGTGTTACTAGATACTGCTCATGACCTGCTTGAATTAAGTGTTAATTCAAGTGGCCAAGATAATCGAGAATCTAATGGGTCATACGCATTGAAGATACGAAAGGTTTGGATAATGATCCAAGATAAGAGAGAATGTTTTGAGATTGTATTGCGTTTTAAGCCAAATTAAGTGGCATTCATGGCCACTTAATTCCCATTATTCCTCCATTCGTGATGGGGGTTATAGGAAGCCAAAATTTCACAGAAACTCACTTATTTTCGTGCAAAGTAGTTTAATAAAACTAAAGAAAATGTGAAGGGCTCATCTTACACAAACTTATTCTCTAAATTATTCTCTCAAGAACATATTTCAAAGCTAGCATTTTGTGTGTGTTCTAACCATTCTTCCTAAAAGGTTTTAAGGCTTTTCTCTTCTTGTGGATATTATTAGAGACATCTTCCTTTGGTCATTGTGGTTTACAATAACCCAAAGAGGTAAAGACAATAAAGAATAAAGGAGTTTGTAAGGTACAAATCTTAAGTTCATTTTTTTACTACATCCAATGGCACATGTATGATTCTATATTTTCTGGGATTTGTTTTATTTTTTGTTGCGTATTTTCTGAAATGTGATATAAGTAACACATAATCGAAACCTACCACTTTATCCTTTTTTTGATCCTAAAATGATGTAAAGTTTGATCATACTATCACACGTATTCAACTTAGAAACTACACAAATAAATATGACAACAAAATTGTAACTTAGTTATTCATAGTTGACCGAAATAGAGCTACATTAATTCTTAAGAAAAGGCGAACAACCCATCATATCACAAACACAATTCATATCTTTATACAGTTAAATCCCGTGTTAAATGTAAACAAAAAAATGTAAAAGCGATGAACTGAACAAATTAACTAAAGATGGACTAACAAGCAATAGAACAATAATAAAGAAACTAAGTTAACAGACAGAAGATAAATGACTTCAACATTATCAGCAAAAGATGAAATAAAGATGAGCAAAAAAAATGAAGACTCATGGACATAGAAGTTGGTGATGGGTATCTTGCCAAACTCAAGCTTGCACGGTGGTGACAAAAGTTCACCACCATGCAAGTGGTGACACATTAGTTACTGACATATGGTTAATTGATTGTTTTATTATTTCATAACACTTAGCAACTAATGACATAAAATTACTTATGATTAGGAACAATTCAGAAGTAATAGAGCTAAAATGAGTCAAAAGCATGATAATTTTCCAAAGAATAATTTTCACTTATTTTCTTAGAGTAAGAAGAAGAGAATTAAAATATAAGAAGAAGACAAGAAAAATGAAAGCATAAAAATGCATAGAACATGAGCTACATAATTATACATGGAATTTTACATGAAATTTACATTAATTTAATGGCCATGTAATTAGTTAATTAATGGATGATGTATAAGGCAACGTCTATGGAGCTAAGGTGCAGTAGGTGGAAGCATGAAATGTACGAAACATGTGGTGGAAATAAATGGACTAAAACGCATATACAATATAAAGAAAATGCAGCAGTATAAAGAGAAGCAAAAATGGCGATGCAATGGAGTATGAAATGTAGTAGTATGAAGAGAAGCAGAAACGACTATATAATGGAGCATGAAATGTAGTGACATGACAAAAACAAACAAAAAATGCAACACATTATAGAAACGCAACATGCAAAAATGTTCCACACCAGGACGACGATGCACAGTTGGGTAGGGAGTTTTCTCTAAAAAAACAATAACATAGAGAAGGTCATGAGGTTTTAAGAAGAGTGGTCTGAATAGTAAGATAGACTAAATATTAATTCGTGACACCAAGAGAACAACAAGAGGTTGGAGAGAAAACAGAAGAGTGGAAGCGTAAGAAGGTTCTTCAGTTAGGTTATAACAAGGGGACTGCAGCCTTTTCTTGAAAAAGATCTATGAAGGGCTAAACATCCCAACATTGATTCAAAGGTGATATCAATGTCGACGACCTGGGTTAAGTGTATTTCCCTATTTTTGTTATTTCTTTCTCTCATTATAAATTGATTGTGTTATTCTATATTAATAGATTTTGTTTAGTGTATGCGTAATCAAATTTTGGTTATTGTTAGGTTATTTATGTATGAACCCATTAAGTATTATGAAAAGATGATTTTAATGCATTCATTGAATCATTTAATTGCAAATCCATTGCTAGAATTTTGATATAATTTGTAACTGTGACATTGAAATTCATGTGTTGTGACTAATGATTCAAAATCCTTAGGGATAACATGACCTAGGTTAAATGACGCATCACATGTGATTGTTGCCTTGATTAATCAATGTTCCTAATTTGTAATGCTATTGCTTAATTAAATCTAGAGATCGTATCCTAGGTTATTTGGTGATTAGGTTTAATTAACAATCATATCATGATTAAACATTACCTAAGGTAAAACTCGAGTTAATTATTAACCCACGATTAATAGTTGCTAGGAGAGGTTTGATAACAACAAATGAAATATGTTTAATTAAGGTGTAGGCTAAGATTGAACCAAAGAATTGGGTCCTTACTGAATTCCCCACTTTTATCATTTTTTTGCATGTTTTATTTAATTTGCTTTTACTACTCTAGCTTTATTTTATTTCTTATTTCCAAACTCCAAAATCCCCCGTTAAACCTAAACACCAGTTACTTTCATTTTAACAACTTTTCACACACTTTTTGTGGGATCGACCTTGACTCACCACTACTATGATAGTAGTCTAGTTATTTTATTTTGATGAGCCTTACGACGCACTATCAATTTTGGTGCAGCTGCCAGGAAGCGCGGTTTTTTAGTTTTTGTTTGTAATTTTAATTGGTGTTTTGTATGTATTTTCTTGTAATTGGGCTTTTTTTCAGTTATTTCATGATTCATTCTTTATTTTGTTTCGTGTTGGAGATTTATAAAAAAAATGGATGGAAGTAATTTTTTCTTTAACTCTTATTCTCAATTCTATAACCAAGGTTGGATTGAACATCCCAACTTTAGTTATGGATCGGATAACCATCAGAATTACTTCGATTGTAGTTTCTAGAATGCCTAAAAATTCTTATATAGACTAGAAGCTTCCTATCACGACTCTAGTCCATCTCTGGAGAAATTGATTAATATTTTGTATGCTAATACTTTGCAATTACAACAAAGTGCTCTACAATTCTAGTAGGATGGAGGGCAATTTCCACAAAATACATGGTCTAACGCCTAAGATTCAAGGAGCCAACAAGACTCAGGTACATCTTTAGAGCAATTGCTTAATATATTCCTATTAACAATATTGAAATTCAACAGAATATTGAAAAACTATTTTGGCAAGGTGTACAACAAATTCGACAAGATAATCTGTAATTTTAGTAAGATGCATTGGCTCGATGGGGAGATATCAAATCATTAGAGCCACAAAGCGAAGAGGAGCAACCTTATAAACCCGAGGTGTACCCTATGGACATTTGTGTGGAAACTTTACAAAGTGATGAGGAGCTTAAGAATTTTTAGGTCAATCCTTAACAAATTGCTTGTGTTGAAGAAGTTAAGGAGGAGCTTGAGGTAGAAAGAGCTATATCTTTTAGCTCAAAGATAAATACAAAGTTTTATTTTATTATTAAGAATGACTATTTACTTTTACGTAACATGTTAGAGGATTTAAACAAGAAGTGAAAAGGTGAAGAGACATTTGAGATCTTTGAAGAAAGATTGGACTCAGTAGAGATCGAAGTCTAAGGATAAGGAGGATGCTAAATGGGAATGATGATCAACTGAGGACCCATCCAGAACAACCTCACTTGGAAGTGGCACTAACTGTAATACTTGAAGATCACAATTTTATCACGTAAGGAGAAGAAGGAGTCGAGCCAGTGACTCTAAACAAAGGTGCTTCTTGGGAGGCAACCTAAGGGAAGTTTTCATGAGAGATAACCTAAGCCAGTGACTTTAAACGTATATGCATGTTTGTTTTTGAATTTGTTTGTTTTACTTGTTTTAAGTTTTCAATCAAATTAGGAGAAAGAATAAAATAAACAAACAAATATTTTCTCTTTTTTGTTACTTCTGGGATAACATAGTTATGATTAGCGTGTGAATTGACTAAAGAATTTCATAGAAACTTTAGCTTGTATTTTAGTCTTGTGATTGGTCAATGTGCATTATCTTTAGAAGGTTAATGACTAGTGGTAGACAAAACTGGGCAGATTTTGAGTCTTATTAGACTGATAACTTCATTTCAGTCTCATTTTCTTTTGATAATGTGTGATCTTCATGGCATGTACACCCTAATTTTGCTTTGAATTTCTATTTAAGACCACATTTTTATCACATGAATTAATATGGAAATGATTAGGCATTCTTTATTTTCCTAAACTACATTAGCTAAATAGCTTACCCATTATATGATTTTCCTTTTTAATAAGCCCCTTTAAGCTTTATTTTCCTTTTCTTTGTGAATTAACCACATTACACGCTTTAACCTAACCAAATGCCTTTCCTAAGCCTTGAAGCTAGTGGAACATTTGTTGATTTTTAAGTTTGTGGAAGTACAAGATTCTAAGTGTAAGGCAATGCATATGTGTGAGTTGGTTATAATATTAGGATGTTATTTTATGTCTTATTATTGAAATTCCCATGTTGATGTAATTTATTTTAATTTTTATAAGAGAAAGAAAAGAAAGGGAAAAAAAGAGAAAGCAAAAGAAAGAAAGAATAGAGAAAAGAGAGAAAAACAAAAAATGAAATGAAAAAGAAAGAAAGAAAGAAAACAAAAAAGAATGATTTTTTTGTTTCAATAAATTTATCAAGGAGGAAGTCCATATGAGTTTGCAAAGTTATTTATAAGTAATTCATATTTTTGGAGTTGTAATGAATGTTTTATTTGAGTATGTTGAATATGAGGTAGATGTTGGCTTGGAAGGTTCACTTTTATGGTTTCAATGTATTGTTGGAAAAAATTTTATGAGTGATTCGTTTAGATTGGTATATGCTTCATGTAGTTTGTGTGTGAGAGCTGAAATGAGTTGTGAAATGTAGGTGTTGCATTCATCATAGCTGATGGTACCTAGTTTTGTATGCACTTATTGAGTGTTGCATTTGTTTCATTAGCTTTAATATGACTTTCATGCTACTTGACCCAAATACATCCCACCTTACCTTTACCTACATTACAACCTTGAAAAGTCCTTTAAGCCATGATTTTGCATGTGAACATTAGTGGTGGAGAAATGAAATGATATTCAAAGTTGTGGAATGACATGATTATGAATGGTGTCAAGTATACTTGTGGATGTATTTTAGTTAAACACATTTTTCGAGTCTAATTAGATTGGTCAGTTTTTGAAGATGATGAATGTTGATTGATAATGAGAAAAATCTTGCAATGTTGACTTCTTGCGATGATTTTTGAAAGTCATTCATCTTTGTTATGATTATATATTCTTGGAAAATATGAGAAATGAGTAAACGTTGTTTTTTGGTCTATAAGCTAAATTTTGATGCCTCAAGGACAACTAAAAGCTAAGTGTGCAGGAAATTTAAACGCAATTAATTGATTGCTTTATTATTTCATAACATTTAGTAATTAATAACATAAAATTGCTTAAGATACTCACTTTAGTTCATACGTGGTTAAGGCACAATTTGGAAGTAATGGAGCTCAAGTGAGTCGAAAGTATGATATTTGGGTCATTTTCTGAAGACTAATTTTCACTTGTTTTCTTAGAGCAAGAAGAAGAATGAAAAATGCAAGAAAAAGACAAGAAAAATGAAAGCACAAAAATGTAAAGAAACTGAGCTGCATAATTATGCATGGAATTTTACATACAATTTACATTAATTTAATGGCCATGTAATAAGTTAATTAATGGACAATTTATAGGGTAATGTCCATGGAGCTAAGGTGTAGCAGGTGGAAGCATGTAACGTGCACTTGGTGGAAATAAATGGACCAAAATGCATCTGCAATATGAAAAAAACACAGTGGCATGAAGAGAATAAAAAACGACGATGCAGTGGAGCATGAAACGCAGCAATATAGTAAAAGCAAGCAAAAAATGCAGCACATTTTTTGTAACAGAAAACGACAACGTACAGAAGGGCGTTAGATTTTAAGAAGAGTGGAATGAATAGTAAGATGGACCAAATATTAATTTGTCACATCAAGAGAACGGTAGGAGTTTGGAGAGAAAACAAAAGAGTGAAGGCATAAGAAAGGTTTTTAGATTGGTTATAATGTGGGGGCTAAAGCATATTTTTTGGGAGAAACCCATGAAGGGCTAAATATCCCAATGCCAGTTTGGAGGTGACATTGACACCGACAACTCGAGTTAAATGTATTTCATTGTTTTTGTTGTTTTTTCTCTCATTAGAAATCGATTATGTTATCCTATGTTAATTGATTTTGGTTTTATGTATAGATAATCAGATTTTTGTTATTGTTCGGTTATTTGTATATGAACCCATTGGGTATTATGGAAAGATGCTTTTAATGCATTTGTTGAATCGTTTATTTGCAAACCCATTGTGAGAATTTTAATATAATCTATAATTTTTATGCTGAAATTCATCTATAGAGACTAATGATTCGAAATCATTAAGGATAACATGACCTAGGTTAAATGACATATTGTATATGGTTGTTGACTTGATTAATTGGATTTTATAATTCTTAATGCTATTGCCTCATTAAATCTAGAAATCGTATCCTAGGTTATTCGATAGTTAGGTTTAATTAACTATCATATCTTGATTAAACATTACCTAAGGGAAAACTCAAGTTAATTATTAATCTAAGATTAATAGTTGCTAGGAGGGGTTTGAGAACAAAAAATTAATGAAATATGTTTAATTAGGGTGTAGACTGAGATCGAACCAAAGAACCGGAACCCTACCGAATTCCCCACTTTTATCATTTTTTGCATGTTATATTTAATTTGTTTTAATTAGTTTAGCTTTATTTTATTTTTTATTTCCAAAATCCAAAACGTCCCATGAAACCTAAACAATAGTTCCTTTCATTTCAACAACTTTTCATACACTCTCTGTAGGATCTACCTAGACTCACCACTGCTATAGTAGTAGTTTAGTTATTTTATTTTAACTAGCATTACAACAAGTTGTTAGTTTTCACCTTACACATGGTGGTGACAAAGGAGTCAGCTCCATACAGGTGGGGACTAATAAGTCACACCGTGCATAGTCACCATTGTGTAGGTGGTGACATCCTATTTGTTATATTTTTTTTTATGCAAAGTGATGTGAACTTTAATTTTTCATGTAAAATTCACAAACTAATCCAATCAATGTGTATGCAATATTCATACCATTTTCATTCAATTTATCTCTCATTTGGATCAACTTACAGGAATTTGTAAGCAAAATTAAGATATAAAGTCAATTAAAAGCAAAAAAAACTAAACACAAAAAGTAAACATCCAAGAAGCAACAAAATGAGTGACCAGACACTCTTTTTATCATTTGATATATGAACGGGGAGAGCAAAATGGTCTTTTTTAGTCACCGTGCTGATTTTACGATAATTTGTGCATACTCTCCATCCCGTGACTATTCTTGTTGAAATTAATTCTCCACTTTCATTCTCCATTATAGTCATTTTACCCTTCTTTGGTGCATATTGTACCGGCTAACCCATTCACTATCAGAATAGGATAAATTATCTATGCATCTAGAAGTTTTACTACTTCTTTCTTGACCACTTCTATCAGGTAAGGGTCAATCTACATTGATGTTCCCTCACTACTCTACATCTTTGTTTGAAGTTTATTCAATGAATATAAACATTTGGAATTATACCTTGAATGTCAAATATTTTCCATCTTATGTCCTTCATTTGTTTCCTGACAATAGCTACCACACTGCTCTCGTGTTTCCCATATAGTTGATTAGAAATGATGATGGGTAAAGTTTGACCTTTACCTAAGAAGGCATATCTAAAATGTGTAGGCAAAGGTTTAATGTAAGACACCACTACCATAGAGCATATACCTGAAAATCCAAAGGATATTCAATAACATACGCTATAAAAATAGCATGTTAGAGCAATCACATTAACTTATTATGGCATTATATAGAACGTAAGTAGTTAAAAGATTAACTTTGTTCATTTCATTCACAAACATTTTTTACATTATGGCATTACATTTTATAATCCATATGTTTACATCATCATCAACATCTAAGTGTTTACTACTCTTTTACAAAATGTTCTACATGAAATGAGAAACTGTATAAACACAATCTATAACTCCTCAAACCTTAGCTTACCAGACCTTTGAACCATTCTTGTTTCCCAAAATTGACAATAGTAGACTACTACTAGTTTGCCTTATTATCTGAAAATCAATGTTGCAATTTTGATGAGTTTACGAACTCAATGACTGAACCATCATTGATGTGCTCACTCATGTCATAACACAAACATCATAAATATAATCCAAATTCACAATATACCTCGTTTCATCAATATATCATGAACTTCAAACAATTCATATACTCATTTAACCGATCATTTAATTCAATCATTCATATCATCAACGTGTACACGAATATTGCAAACCATTACAATTCAATAATTCATTGCAATATTTCACATAATACATGTATGTATATAAATGTAAATGGACATGTGACTTCACTTTCATTTTTATTTTATTGTGACCGAGCACCTATTTACTATCTTGTATCTATTGTAAATACCAGGTTCGTTTCATTTACTGTCTCGAACCCATTATGGATGCCAGGCTCATTAATAACTGAGGTTATGCCTCTTTATTTACATTTTTTAGCTTTAAGCCCTTTTTCACACTAGTCACTCCTGTTACAACTTCTTTATTTGATCATGCATAACAATATGATGCACCATTTCACAAAATGTACTATCAATAACTTTCATTCATTGTGCATAGTCATTTTTGCATTGATATGTGTTTAATTGTTGATATATTTAATCATTTACGGTTACCAATTAATGATACAAAAATACTTAAGATACTCACTTTAATTTATATATGACAGAAGTTGAATAAGCACAACGATAGCAGGAGCATCACAACGCTGTCTGTGTTTCATACAGATGTCATACACAACGTAGACAGTGTTTGCATTTCATATAGCAACATTTGTGTTTAATGCAGTGACAGGAGTTACGTTTCACAGATGTTGGAGGTTTAACTAAATTAGAAGCATGAATAGTGAGATGGACCAAAAACCACTAAGTTAATTCCTTATACAGTGAGAGGAGAGGGCCGGCAGCTGAAGGAAAAAAAAAGTGGCGGTAGAGAAAAAACAGTAGCGTGGCTGGGAGGGAACAGTAGCGTGAAACAGAAAAGGAGGAGATGTGAATAGTACCATAGCCAAACTTGTTAATTTGTCAAATTAGCTACAGTTGTGAGAAAAGAAACAAAGGGGCCTATGGTAGAGTGAAGACAGCTAGTAGGGGTTTCGGTATGGTATTTTCATGAGGGCTTAAGCATTTTCTTTGGAGAACCCATAAAAGGCTAAATGTCCCGATGCTAGTTCGGAGGTGACATCAACGTTGATGATATGGGTTAAGTATCTATTTATTGTTTTGTTATTTCCTTTTCTCATTAGAAATTGATTATGTTATCTTGTATAGATTGAGTAGATATTTGAATGACTGATTTTAATGATCTATTGAATCGTTTATCATGAAAACCTATAGCTAGAACCGAATATAATAGGTAATGGTTGAGTTCCTGATTCATGTGTAGCACCTAGTGGTTCTGAATCATTAGAGATAACATAACATAGGTTAAATAATTTGAGCTTGTGTGATTATTGCCTAGATTGGTCTATTTTTCTTATTCGTCAGGTAGTTGTTCAGATAAACTTAGAAAACCTATTCTAGGTTTCCCAATAGCTAGGGTGAATTAACGAGCGCTTTATCATTAACTAGGATCTAAGGAAAAATTGGAATTAATAGAGCTTGTTGTTAATCTACGACCGATGATTGCTAAGAGAGATAAAAGAACAATAATCAATGAATTATGCTTAATTAGGGTGTAGGCTGAGATTGAACCAAAGAACTGGATCCCTACCGAATTCCCCAATTTTATAAATTTTCAAACATTTTATTTACTTTTTTAATTAGGTTTATTTTATTTTACTTTCTTATTAAATCCCCCCCCCCCCAATTACCTAAACATCAATTAATTTTATTTTATAAGCTAACCGAACACTCCCTAAGGGATCAACCTAAACTCACCACTGCTACAGTAGTAGTCTAGTTATTTTTATTTTGACTAGTGTTATGACGTGCATATCACACATGTTCATCGAAAAATCGCATTATGAATTTGAAAAATAGACTAATCTAGGCAATAATCACATAAGCTTAGATTATTTAACCTATGTTATGTTATCTCTAATGATTTGGAACCATTAGTCGCTACACATGAATTGAAAATACAGTGATTATGTATTGCATTTGATTCTAGCAATAGTTTTTCATGAAAAATGGCTCAATAGAGCATTAAAATCATCATCATTAAAATACCCAATCAATTCACACAGTATAACATAATCAATTTCTAGTGAGAGAAAGAAACAACAAAATAATAAAAAACGCATAAGCAGAGTCATCGGTGTCGATTTCACCTCTGAACCGGTGTTGAGATCTTAGCCTTTCATGGGTCTATTCAAAGAAAAATGCAATAGCCCCTTACTTATTTCCCCTAACTAAAGACCCCTTCTTTTCTACTTCACTACGCAAGCTTTTCTTCTTTACTATTCACGACACCATTCATTTAAGTGGCAATTTAAAATTAAACCACCTACACTGTTCACTCCTCTATATTCTCTATTTGACGTAGATTTTAATGCCACTCTTTTTCTGTTTTCTGTAACATCAACCTTCTCCTTTTATTTTTGCCACTGTACCTCTATTCACTGTAGCTGATTGGATACCGACTATTCACGCTCTTCCCTTTTCTACCTAACATTTGAACACAGTGTATGCGTTGCATTGAACACATACGCTTGCATTCAATGCAAAATGAAGCATAAATGCAACACAAACATAACTCTTCCCAGTTGTGTTTTGTTATTCTTACACTGTCATTTTGCTTCTCTTTTTCCAGCTGTCCATCTTCATTCACTGTTCTTTACATTTTTTCTTCTTTTAATTTTCTTCTTGCCTTTTAAATTTTCTTCTTCTTACTCCATTAGGACAAGCAAAAATTAATCTTTAAAAAATGACTCAAATATAGTTTTTTTGGCTTACTTTAATTTCTTTGCTTCCAAATTGTACTTAAATCTTATATGAATTAAAGTGAGTATCCTAAACAATTTCATGTCAATAATCGCTAAATGCAATATCAATTTCCACCACATTTAGCATTTGGCCTTCCTTAGGCAAAACATCCAAATTAAGATCAAAGATACGAAACATTTACTCAATTCCCATATTTTCCAAGACTATATAATCATAAGAAAAGATGAGTGAATTTTAAACATCATAACTAGAACTAAACATTCCAAGCTTTTACTAATCATCAATCAACAATCAATATCTTTAAAAACTGAGCAATCTAATGGTAGACTTGGAAAATATGTTTAACTAAAATATATCAATAGGTACACCCAACACATTCATGATCATGACAATTCGTAACTTTGAATATCATTTCATTTCTCCACCACTAAAATTCACATGCAAAGTTATGAATCAATAGACTTTTCAAAGCTGTAATGTGGGAAAAGGTAGGGTGAGATGTATTTGGGTCAAGTAGCATGAAAGGTATCGAAGCTAGTGAAACAAAGCAACACTTATCAAAAATTGGGTACCGTCACTTATGACAAATGGAACATTTATATTTCACAACCCTATTCAACTCTCACATACCAACCACATGAAACGTATACCAATTTGAAATAATCACTCATACAATTTATACCAATAATATATTGAAACCACAAGAGTGAACCTTCCAAGCCAACATTTACCTCATACCCAACACACTTAAATAACACATTCATTACAAATCTAGAAGAATGTATTAATCATAAACAACGTTTCAAACTTATATGCACTTCCTCCTTGATAAACAAATTTTTTTCATTCTTTTTCTTTTTTTTCTTTTTTCTCTTTTGTTTCTTTTTTTAACATTAAAAGAAACTGCATTAACATGAGAATTTCAATGATAAGACATAAAATAACATCCCAATGATTATAGCCAATCCACATATATGTACACCCCCAAACTTAGAATTTTGTACATCCACAAATTCAACAATCACAAATGCTCCACTAGCTCCATTGCTTGGGTAGGACATTTGGTTAAGCATAAAGCATGTAATGTGATTGATACAAAAAGAAAGGCATAAAGCTCAAAGTGATTTATCAATAGAAAAATTATTTCAACAGGGTAGGCTATTTGGTTAATGTAGTTTAGATAAACAAAGAATGCCTAATCATTTCCAAGTTAATGCATGCGATAAAAAATATGGTCTCAAATAGAAATTCAATACAAAGTCAGGATGTACATGTCATGAATGTCATACATTATCAAAAGACAATGAGACTGATATTAACTGTTTCTTCTAGAGATGTACCTAAGTCATGTTGTCTCTCTGAATCTTGGGCGTTAGATCATGTAGTTTTTGAAATTGCCATCTATCATACTGGAATTGTAGACTATTCTAATGCAATTGCAAAGTATTAACGTTCACAATATTAATCAACTCTTTCAGAGATGAACCAGAATCATGATAGGAAGCTTATGCTTTTTATGAGCATTGTTATGCATCCTGTAAACTATCCTGGAAATAATTTGGATAATTATCCCATCCATTACAAAAGTTAGGTTAATCAGTCCAAACATTGTTATAGGATTGAGAATATCAATTAAAGAAAAAATTACTTCCATCCATGATTTTTTAAAATTTTTAATTTTTATAAAACAAAGCACAAAACACAAAACACAATAAAGAAAGGATCACAAAATAATTGAAAAGAAACTAATTATCAACAAATATATACAATTCACTAATTAAAATCACAAAAAAAATTAAACACAATATTCCTCGAAAACAACATCAAAATTGACCTATGCGTCGTAACGCTAATCAAAATAAAATAACTAGACTACCACTTTAGTAGTGGTAAGTCTGGGTCAATCTCATAGGAAGTGTTTGGTTAGTTTAAGAAATAAAATTAATTGATGTTTAGGTAATGGGGGGCTTTTAGATTTAAAAATAAAATAAACCTAATGAAAACAAATTAAAGAAAACATGCAAAAAATGATAAAATTAGAGAATTCAGTAAGGATGTGATTCTTTGGTTCAATCTTGGCCTATACCCTAATTAAGCATAATTCATTGATTTGTCGTTTTGTTATCTCTCTTAGCAATTATCGGTCGTAGATTAACAACAAGCTCTATTAATCCCAATTTTTTCTTAGATCTTAGTAAATCACGAAGCACTTGTTAGATCTTAATAAACTCTCTAAGTTTATCTGGACAACCGCATTATGAATTAAAAAAATATATCAATCTAGGCAATAATCACATAAGCTTGGGTTATTTAACATATGTTATGCTATCTCTAATGATTCAGAATGATTAGTCATTATACATGGATAAAAAATATAACAATTATGTATTACATTCGATTCTAGCAATGGATTTTCATGAAAAACAATTCAATAGAGCATTAAAATTATCATCATTCAAATACCCAATCAATTCACACAAGATAACATAATCAATTTCTAATGAGAGAAAGAAATAACAAAAAAATAAAAAATGCTTAATCGGGGTCGTCAGCACTGATGTTACCTCTAAACTAGTGTCAAGATCTTATCCTTTCATGGGTCTATTCCAAGAAAAATGCGTCATCCCCTTACTTATTTCTCCTGACTGAAAACCCCTTCTTTTCTACTTCACTGCGCAAGCTTTTCTTCTTCACTATTCATGACACTATTCATTGAAGTGACAATTTAACATTAAATCACCTACACTGTTCACTCCTTTATCTACTCTATTTCATGTAGTCTCTAATGCCTCTCTCTTTTGTTTTCTATAATGCCAACCTCCTCTTTTTATTTCTACCGCCACACCTCTATTCACTGTAGTTGATGGGATGAATAAACTCTCTTTATTTTCAGTCCGCACCGACTGTTCACACTCTTCCCTTTTCTACCTAAGCATTAAACACAGCATATGCATTGCGTTGAACACAACGTAAATGGAACTATTCCCAGTTGCGTTCTATTATTCTTACACTATTGTTTTACTGCTCTTTTTCTAGCTATCCATCTTCATTCACCGCTCTTTGCATTTTTTTCGTCTTTTAGTTTTTTTCTTGTCTTTTAATTTTCTTCTTTTTGTTCCATGAAGGCAAGCGAAATTTAATCTTCGAAAAAAAACTCAAATATAATGCTTTTTACTTTAATTTCTTTGTTTGCAAACTGTACCTAAAATCATATATGAATTAAAGTGAGTATCTTAAACAATTTCATGTCAATAATCGCTAAGTGTAAATAACAGCTTCACTGTCTGTTTTCACTTCTATTGATTTCACTTCTACAATGCAGTTCTCTACTTGTTCTTGCATACTTTTATCCATGATATCAATTTTCATACACATGATTCTTTCCTTTGGATTTTTTAAAACCTTGCTCATATTAAATTCCAATTAATCTTTACCAATCCATATTGTCAATTTTCCTTCATAAATATCAATGAATGCTTTTCATATGTTCATGAAAGGTAGCCCAAGAATTAGTGGGTAGTTTTTATCCTCTTTAAAGTCAAGAACCCCAAAGTCCAATGGAATAATGAACTTATCGACTTGCATCAGAACTTCTTCCTTCAATCCAAATGGTCTTTTAATAGATTTATCAACCAACTGAATTAGCATTAAAGTTGGCTTAACCTCACCAAGTCCCAATTTTCAAAATATCAACAAAGGCATAAGGTTGATACTTGCACCTAGATCAAAGAGGCACTTTGCGAATTCAAATTGGCCAACTACACAAGGTATTGTGAAACTCCCTAGATCTTTCAACTTAGATGGCATCTAGCAGGTGACTATAGACCTAGAGGCACCAGTTAATTTTACTGTTTGACTATCTTCCTAAGTATGCTTCTTTGATAATATGTCCTTAAAAAATTTTAAATATATGGGCATGTGTTTCAAAACCTTGACAAATGAAAGATTTATCTGCAAAGTCTTTAATTTTTTTATGAATTTCAAAAATTATGCATCCAGTTTATTCCTTTGCTGTCTATGAGGATATGGAACTTTAGGTGGATAGAGCAGAGGAGCAATATAAGGAGATATTCACTCATGTCCACATCTTTCTCCTTTTCTTGGTCAATCTCAATAGGAGGAGTTGAAAATTTTGACTTTGTGAATTGTTCAGGTTCCTTCCCACTTCAAAGTGTGCAGATAAAGCATTTGGAAATTAGTTCATTTAAACCTCTAAATTATGGATGGCAAAGACGTGATTCTTTATTATTTGTTCAAATCTTCCTTCTAAATCTTTTTGAGCATCCACTAGACTTCCAAGCTTATTGAACATTTTATATAGCTTAGATTCCATCTGTTGGATCAGGAAAAGAAAGCATGCCATACTTAGAGAATAGATAGATTTCAAAACTTTTTAGAAATGTTATTTACAGTGGAAGTAATATATCCAAATCATTATGCCAATCTATACCGACTACTTCGGTAAAGCTTTAATTTCTCGCTGGACTATCCTGTCCTTCTTCTTGTAACCAAAGCCTTTAATTTGTAATCCTTTTCTTTGTCAATCTATCCTCTCTTTTTTGTTGTATCCTCAAACAATTTTATTTACCTCATGTTCTTCCAGGACAACTTGGTTAACAAAATCCTTCGGTGGGAAAGGAGAAAAAATGTTTGGAGGATATTTTTCTTAGAAGAAGTGAACCAAAAATGAGACTCTTCTTATGCAAATTTCAACTCACTCATGCAAGAAAGGAGAGAGAGAGTCAAACCATGCAAGAACACCTTCTTACACCCTCAATTTCTGTTATGCATGGATGGAAGAAGAGAATAGCATTCAATGCATCACTTCTTACTTTAATCAATCATAAAGTAGCCAATAAATGAGACTCTT